>BJFM01003269.1:56599-75793 GCA_016586285.1 Arothron firmamentum | reverse complement strand
CCCCCCCCCCCCCCCCCCCCCCCCCCCCCCCCCCACCCCCCAACGCTGTGGTGGAACTCTGTCACTTTCAGAGATTAGATTTGATTTGTACAGTCTCGCAAACACACACGTACACACACTCCACACACACCTTTCAACGCAGCGGTGGAGAATTTCAGAGCGCAAAACAGGTTTGTGCAGCACAGAATGCGGCTGGATTAGATTTATTATTTATTAGATTAGATTTACTCTGGGAAAAAGCTGCCCCTGGATCAGTTTGCAGCCTTTTTGCCTGTCAAATAGATTCTTGGAGATATGATTAGTGCGACTGCTCCGGTGTGGACGTCTCACCAAAGGCATCAAACAGTGAGGCTTCCATCTGCTGGCGTTACAGAAATAATGCACGGCGGACAAACGAGAGGTTCACACATCATTACTTTTAATTTCAAGTTGGTATATTAGAAAAAACATGTCTACTGGAGGTTTTCTAATATCAAACATGGTTACGAGTTGCTAAATTAGCCCAGGAATACAGACTTCTCTAAGCCATCCTCCACTTTGGTGTACTCCAGGTGAGACTTGAAATACTGGCTTCTGTATTTCGGGCTGTTCCGGACGTAATCCAGGTAATCGGGACTTCCGGGACAGATGACGTTGTCTGCCAGCAGGACGCTGCCTTTCCTGAGAAGGCCACATTCCTGAAAAAGAAAGGAAAGTCTGTACGAGAGGCTGAGAAACAATGTTGGAGAAAATTAGCATGAAACCTGCCTCCATGAGCTTAGTGTCAGGGAGGTAATGATCCTTCCAGTGATCCAGGAAGACCAGATCGAAGGATGTCACCCCAAACTGCTCCTTCATCCTGGGGATCAAGTCACCAGACGGACCTTCGACTAAGTGGACCTACAAAGCAGGTCAGTATAAATTAATCCTGGCTGGCAGATCTGAAATTCATCATTATTCAGTAAATAACTTTTCATTTCACTGGATGAGAAAATCATTCATGTACCTTTTCCTCTAACCCCGCCCAGGCAATGACTTGACGGGCAATATCAGCAAAGTCTGGGTTGAACTCAAGCGTAATGAGCTTTGCATCAGGTGGAAGGAGCGTGGCGATCCGCACAGTGGAGTAACCACAGTAGGTGCCCAGCTCCAACACGGTGGCTGGATTTACCTCAGACACCACCGAGTCCAAAATGCAGCCTGTAGACCAGAGGAAAAACTGTCAATTCTTAATTGCACTCATGAAAACAGTCATCTAATGAGCGATCTGCACCTTTTTCGTCCCCCACGTTCATGGCCCACTCTGTGTATCTGCAGAAATAATCGATGGCTTTGACCACGCTGCGAGGGTCCCCTCTAGTGGCGTTCTTCTGTACTGCACCCAACAGCCTCTGAATACATAACAACAGAAAGAGTCCTGCTTTTAATAATTAAATTATAAAATGTTTCAGTCTTTGCTAAAATTCTGACAATAAGTAGCAGAAAGTACTTGTTATGTTTTTCCAAGGATATAGCAGTTACAAATTCCTCAATAAGTCACCTATTTATTATACTAGACAGGAAAACAGGAGTTTGAGGAGGTCACTCTGACATTCTGCAAAAAGCAGAAAGACAAATTTGCCTCCACTTCAGCTGCTGACAGTCAGTTTGGACTTTCTGGAGACAGCAAATAGGCTGGTTGTAGCGGATTGGTGCATAAAACTACAGAGAACTGTTGTCTCACATCAATATTGATTTTCTTCTGTACTTTCCGCAGATATTTGCTTGCAGAAGAGGCCGTGCAGGGGCAACCGAGCAAAGCAATTTTAGCGCAAGCACTTCTCAAAGGTTTGTGAAATCTTGGACAACTTGGAAAACAAAAAACACTCATTTGAAATTGAAACAGCAACACATTTCTTATCATTTTTTTGTACTGAGTTCATTTGAAACCACGAGTTTAACGTGGTTCTTTTCTGCGGCCACAGGCAAACACAGGATATTAAAGCCTCACCTGCGGACGCGTAGATCGGGTCAGGACATCCAGCATCCTCTCCACGATGACGTCGTGCCACATGAGCGCCAGCCCTGCGTGATACTGCACGATGGACGGTATAACCCATCTGTAGAGAACGTACAGGAGAGCTGCGCCGCCGCTGCAACCGTAGAGAAGCGTCAGCCACATCCTGCAGCCAGAGCAGAGAAGGTCCCTTCAGCAGGGCTCTTTAAATGATGAGTGTGGGAAACGGGCGCAGACACGGCGCCGTCTCAGAACATCTGCATGAGATTAACGACAGCTCTCATCTCTCCTCACTCCCTTTTGTGCAGAGCTAATGAAATGGGTGTTTACTATGCAGCTCCTGTTTCGTTTTTCAGCTCCTGCTGCCTTTTCTCTGTAATAATCCCTGCGGAATAAAAACCAACCATAAGAAGATTTGGCTATAAATTTACAAGTATCCCCATTTTCTTTAATCATTTGTGAAAATGAAGCACATACTTTATCTGCAGATATATTTTTTTGAGGTTTTTGCAAGTAATTCCCAGTAGAGAAAAACCTACACATAAACAAACACAGTTCATTATTTGCTGTTTTTCTTTTTCTTTTTTTTGGTTTGTTTTTCATATGGAAGCAAACTATCTTGTTGAGATGACTTTTTCTCAGAATCCCTTTTCTCTCTCATGTATCTATTCTTTATGGTTCAGTTTGTTATCCTTTGGCCCTAAACAAAGGTGCTCAACAGAATATGCACGTCCACCAACAGCACAAATCCCCTGAGTGAAAATAAGCCACGGGAGATGCAGTAAATGCAGCTCCAGTCTGAGTGGATTCGACCTGCACAAAAACACAAACGGCTGCAAATCCAGAAAGTTTTCTGGTGGAGCAGACACTCTGACACAGAGCAGCCCCGTTTGTGGATGGAAAACAGATGAGGTGAGGAAAAAAAACGGAACATAAGTGGGTAGAAAACAACACAGAGAAGGTCTGAGGAGAGCGGCGGACGCAGCAGCACCTTCAGCTCCGCATCTGTGAAGAACCAGCTGATGTTGAGCTGATTCGTTCTGACTTAGACTTTGAGTTGCGTGGCAACAGGCTGAGGGTTAGGAGCTGTGCCACAACAGGCAAAGCATATGGGCGCTGACCTTTACGTTAGATTCATCCTAGCGCGAACAAAGCCAGAGACTGTGGAGCAGAAACGCAGAAGAGGCGTGATTTGGTCAACGCGTTGATCATTACGCGTCGTGCAAAGACGTTAAGTGCACACGAACAAGGGTGGACTTCCAAAGTCACCAAAAAACAAAATCAGAAGGAAAAAAAATCACATAAAAACATGTCTAATGTAATGATGTCACATTTAAGATAATAATTCCTTTGGTTCAGGACGGGTGGACGCGCTCCCTGCGCGGGGTCCGCGGACGCCGATGTTTGTTATTCCCTCATTCACAATGACAATATTTACAACAGTGCTAATCCAGAATTAAAAACGGTTAATCTGGAACCCGCGCAGGCAGCGCGTGAATGCCTGATAGGATTTGCAGAGCCGCTGAGCTCGGACAGAGAAAGGACTCACGTCGGTGAGGCAGAGGCGCTCCGCGTTCTCTCGTCAACGCCGACGGGGGGGAAAGGTGCGTGGACCCGCTCAGATTCCTCCCTGGATAGACCACAAAGAAACTCCTCCCTCTATTCTTCCGTCGCCCCTCGCACAGCCCTGCACGATGGATTTAAAGGAATGCGCGCCTGGAGGCGGCACCGGCCGGCAAACAGGCGTCCGGTAAACGGGCGCAGAAAGACTTGCGTCCGGCGCGTACCTGTGAAACAGGAATTTCCACTGAACCACTCACGTTCTTCCTCAGTTTTCCCCTTGTATGTTAGTCAAATCTAAAGATCATCTCTTAATATGTAAACGTTTAGGTTAATGTTAATTAGAACCTCCTCGGGTGTGACCAGGCTGGAATAAGCTGCCGAAGCACTTGTGCGCATTTTCAGCCGTAAAGTGTCACATCACAGGCGTCATCCTGCTGCTTATAATGCCTATATTATATTATATATTATCTATGTTTCCCCACATGAAACCAGACGAAGTACATAAATGTTCCAGTGATTTTACGATTCCCTTGTTTGTATTGACACGCATATAACATTTTTGTTTCGACCATTACATGTATTATTTTTCCGTCTAATCCAGCATGTCTCGGGTCTTAAATGTGTATTTTTACCTCCGCCATGAAGGTCATGTGACAGCCTTCAGCTCCTGGCTGACAAGAAATAGTTTTTTTTCCTTTATCGTTTCTTTATTGGCGACTGTTACGGTTAATAGAAACTTCACTTTAGTCTTTGTTGAATGTAAATGAATTATAAATGTACAAAGATCAAAGGGGGGGAAAAATAAAACACGCAATGTGAATGCAAAACGCTCTCAATCAATGTCCCCGTGGGCTGACGCTGATGTGCGCGCAGGCCTTCAGGAGGGCCGATGCTCCACTTCTGTCTCTAGGAGGTGATCCACGGGTGTTTCAAACACTGGGCCGCCGTGGCTCTTTTCTCCGGCAGCAGCTCCAGCATGGTCAGGAGGAAGGAGCTGAACTGGGAGGCCTCCTCCTGCCGCCACTCGTACTTGTCCAACAGGATCTCCAACAAGCTCCAGGGCTGCAGCTTTGTGATGTGTCGTAACTGTCCTGCGGAGGGGAAACGTGGACTGCTGGGGCCAGTTTCACGCTAACGTTGACTGAGAGCGTCAGAATCTTACCCTTGCGGTTGAAGTATCGTTTGGAGTTTCTTCCTGAGAGTGCAAACTGGGACGGGAGCGGTCCCAGCAGCTCGATGACGTGAGCGAGGTGGTCTGAACGGAAAAGAAGGATAAACCGTCACAAAAGCAGGATGATCCGGCGCAGAGAGGTCAGACTCGAACCTTCTTCACGGGAGAAAGTGGCTCCTGCTTGGGGGTCGAACAGATAGTCCCCGGTGGCCAGTTCAAAGGCCTGAAGACACCAGGACACCAGGACACCAGAACCGAAACCACAGGTGAACATCAGGGAACATCTGTGCTGAAACTGCGACTGACTCACCATACAGGCCGCGCTCCAGATGTCAGCGGGCGTGCCGTAGTCAGCGCCGATCAGAACCTCCACCGAGCGGTACTGACACGTCTGGATGTCCTCTGAGAAGTGTTTGTGCTGGGGGGGGGGCAGGAGGGAAACCAGTTCCTTTTATACCAAAATGGGACATTTACAGAGGCCAAAAGTACCTAGAGTACATGTCCTCACCACCCAGCAGGCGTTCCCCAGGTCCGCGATCTTGATGGCAATTTGATCAGCATTCTGTGGCTTTAGTAGATCCAGGGGTCGTCCGGGGTCACTCACCCCTGCAGCCGGGGACAGCGGCGTGTTTACGTGGTGTATTTTACATGTGAAAGGTGCAAAAACTGAAGAAGCGGACCACGGGTGGAGGACGGTGCCGGCGTTTGATGCAACGCTGCAGGGACCCGCCCGCTGAGGTCTGTCCAGGAGCTGATGGCGTCCAGACGGTCTCCGAACAGGAGGGTGTGCCTCTTCAACAACAGCTGAGGACCTTTGACCTCAGACAGACAGGTGGAGCTCCGGGAGATGGAGGGACCGCTGACCTCAGACACAGGAGGTCTGTCCCGCTGCCGGTCAGACGCACTCGGAGGGCGGCGTCGACTCCTGTCCTTCCTCGTCAGTCGCTTCAACGGGCTCCTGGAGGCCCTGCTGGACTGGAGATTATAGAAAAGAAAACAAGTTAAAGGGACATGTGACTATTTTAAATGTGCAGAAAGGTGAAGTCGGACAGCAGGACTGGGAAACAAACACAAAAGCGGGACGCTACGACTGTAATTCAGTCCTCTTCAATCAAGTCCTGCATCAGTAATGTTGATGTTATTCCAGCAGAGACGGAGCTCTTCTTACCCACTCCCCAAGACTGTGGAAAAGCCCCGTCAGCCTCCCCAGTAAACCGCTCAGACCCTTAAGAACCACAGCAGGAACATACAGGTCAGAATAACAATGAATCATAAATGTTCTGCACGTTAAAAGAAAACACTAACAACACACACACACACACACACACACACCTGCTTTTCTCTGTTGCTTCTGTTTGCTGGCAGGAAGACAACAAAAATAGCAGTTAAACGACAGGAAAAAACTTCTCTTGGTCAAGCGTTTCCAAATAGAAGCTTCACTCCTGCCTTGGGCGTTGGAGGGCGCGGGCAGCTGCCACAGCTTAGTGTCGGCCGCCAGGTTCTGAATGTAGGCCTCATCCACCTTCAGGAGGATGTTTTCTGGCTTGATGTCTGTGTGGATAATCTTGCATTTAGTGTGCAGGTAATCTAAACCCTGCAGAACCTGCAGGAAGGGATGAAAAAACCCCACTGTCAGAGCACACCGAGTCTAACCGGGGACACCAGGAGCTGATGCAGGAGGAAAGGAGCACCTGTCTGAGGATGCTCCTCACGCAGGGCAGGGGGAGGCCCGTGTAGTTGGACGTGATGATCCATCTCAGCAGCTGGTGGCCCAGCACCTCCAGAACCATGCACACGTCTGCTGAAGCTGAGGAGTGTATTTGCGTTTGCAGAGCCCTGCTTGAGTTTGGATGCAAAGTCATCTCGGTCAAATTTTACAAGGATACGCTCTCCGTTTTCCCCAGTGATCCTGAAATCATCGATGAGGTGCACGACCCTGTCGCGTTTCAGGTCTTTCGGGTCGCTGTCCCTCACCTGAGGGCATAAACGCGCTGCAGGTACGGCGAAAAGCAAGCAAGCGTTCATCGGATGACCCCAAACTCACGCATTTCAGAAGCCTGATTTCATCCAGCGCCGTCTCTGTGAACATCTGAGCGCTCCTCACGACCTTCAGAGCCACAAAACAGCTCTTCCTGCATTAAACAGTCAGGCTGGTGATCCGTTTAACCTCCCTCCATCACTCAGCTGTGAGCCGGGAGCAGCAAAGGCTACTTACACCATGTCCCAGCAGAGCCACACAGTGGAGAAATGACCCCATCCCAGCTTTCTAACCACCTGGTACCGCTCCACAAAAACCTCTCCGATTTCCACACGGTAGTAACCGCCTGCAACGGAAAAACACCCCACACTGGTATGAGGTCCAGAAGAAAAAAATATGTTTATGCAAACAGAGCATCTCGGGCCTAAATGTATGCTTTGTCTGTCAAGGTAAATGTGTTTATACTTATTAAGTGGATGTAGTTTTAAAATGTGAATCAATTTCCAGGGTGGAGCTGCTGCTCACCGACGCCATAGTCTGCAGGGTTCTCCTGCTGCTCCTCAAAACACCCCAGTGGCTCATGGGAACGTGTCTGCGCCCCTGGAGGGTTGTTGTGGGCGGACTTGCTGGACGGGCAGAAGGCCGCGGGTCTGCCGGTCGTGTGTGGGCACGTCTGAGGCTTGGCGGGTGGGTCCACACAGCTGTCCGAGCTCAGCGCTGAGATGGCGGCGGCGTACGAAGACGACATGTTTGCCCAGAGCGCTGCTGCGGAGAGGCAAGCACAGGAGAACACGCTTCAGTCCGCATCTCTGGACCTCCATCCGCCTCCTCTGGGCTTTTATTCTGGAGGCTCTCCGCAGCTCCAGTCTGCATCTTTATTTTTAGCTGGATGAATGGCGTGTCAATGTAAAGCGCCGCTGACCCGGGCCCGCCTGTAACCGAACCCCCGTGTGTGGGTTGTAAACAGGAACAACTGGTGATTCGAATGCTGTTGCTTCGGATGATCTCGTGTGATCCAGAACAGCAGCGCAGCAGGTCACACCTCTCCCCCTGTTCTGTCTGTTGCTCCTGTGGGCTTTCACACATCACCGGCTCCTTCCAGGAGTCAGAAAGCTGCTCTAGTTACGTCCGTCACACCAAACGGCTGCTTCATTATGTGATTTTAAGCTCTAACTCTAAACCTGAACACCTGCATGTCCAGAGCCATGTATCACAAGAGATGGGGGGGGGAAATGGACATACATCTCCCTATGTTAAACATTATATGTAAATAAATTCAGTACTTTTCCCTGAAGCTTCACAGAGCTCCAGCATTACTTTTATTTTGAAGGGTTTTACAGAAAGTCTAAAGAGCTCCAGCTCTGGATTAATGACTTTAATCTATCTTCCACTTCTTAATAATGCTGGACAAAATCCCGGCGATCCTCGGTCTCGCATAAGAAATTCTCCACAGCGTTAAAGGAGGAGTCAACTTACCCCCGAGTCCGTCCACGCTCGGCGTCTGCAGGGTGGGAAATCACTGCAGCCTGACCCGAGTTCCTGAGCCAGGGGGGTTATCTGCTCCCCACCCCGGTGCCTACGAAACACTCCACCCAGGAATAGAAACCTGCTGCTGCTGGTTCTATTCCTGGCGTTTTGACATTTATCACTATGCTGCTGCCAGCTCTATTTCCAGAGGTGGAAGGGGGCCGATTCTCTCCTTTTAATTCATTTATCAATGTTTGTGGAAATTGCATAACCTGCCTGTGACCTGATCCTAGAGGACTGGGGGACGGGGACTGGGGACGGGGACTGGGGACGGGGAGAGGGTCCACTGGCACGCGCCTGATGGCTGGAATGTTCATATCTGAAGAGACAAACACATAATCTTAGTGGGGTCCTACAATTCACTTTAACAGGCAGGTTTCAATTGCCTAAAAAACAAACAAACAAACAAAAAAATCAACCAATAAACAAACATAATGACTTCAACATGACACTTTATTTAGTAGAATGAATGCGCATCCTCATACATACAGTATAGGACAAGCCTACGATTTGTAGGCCTGGTTGTAAAGAGAGAAAGGATAGAGAAACAGCTGCACTTAAATATTTAAAAAAATAATATCAATAATCAAACGTCGTCACAACACACTGCTGAATAAAATGCCTTGTTTTTTTTAACACAGTACCAATCCTGCACTGATGAGCTACATTTAGATAGCTACAAAAAGTTATAGCTTCATAAATATAATATAGTTTGTTTCTGAGCTAAATTTATATCATTTACTTTCGGCTTACAGAGTACAATAGTGTATATGAAAAATACATTTATGGCCCCCACGTGCACAGAAGTTTGGTCTTTGATTTCGCATCAGCTGATGGCAGAAACCTGAAAGAGTGAGTGTGCTACAGTTTCAGAACAAAAAGACAAAACCTCACTTATGACAACATAAAGATCTACATTCAAATGAGGCCCAGAAACATACTTCTGTTTACACAAGACAAATACCTTCTGTTTTACTGAGGATTTCATTAATTATTCTACTTTCGGTTAAGTCTACATTGCAGCTAGTAAGATCTTGATTACAAATATATCTCATTATTATACATAGCTCTTTAAAAAAAACTGCATTTTTTTGTTTTTTTTTTTGAAACATGGAAACACAAACATGAAATGAGTTGAGTTTTTTTTTACATATAAAATAAAAATCAGCCAGCAGGAATTCTGATTAACAAATGCAAAGATGTGAGACCTGCTCACACCGTCAAACTGCATCAGTTCTCCTCCGTTCACGCCATCATCTTCGCCCTTTACCACCAAGGAAACGGTCCCCACCCAGGGGTGAGAGGAGGCGGGGGCGGGCGCGGGGGCGGGGGGGGGAGGTTCTTCTGATTAAACGCTGCTTTCGCTAATATTAAAGATTACATTGTTAGCACAGGAGTAAAATATAGGCATGAAATGCACCAGTTGAAGCCACACTATATACAGACTCACGCTTGGCTGGACCTTCAGGAGACGTTAGGAAAATAAACCCTGTCAAAGACCTCCTTCCGCCCCGCGACTTTCCTCTGAATTAAGGCTTAAGATGTTCTTAAAGTGCTCCGTACGACACTCGAGTCCTCCGCAGCGCGCTGCACAGCAACGCACGTCGCACAGTCGTGCTGCAGCCGTGCAGCAGGTCTCGCAGCAGCCCTCGTCTGGGATTTCTCTAAAATCGACGCCGAAACGGCTACATTTACGAGCCAGAACACGTAAAAACAAAGTAAAAACAATCACTACTAGTATGACATCATTCTCTACGGACTAAACCAGACATTCCCGTAGTCTTGAAACTATTAGTACTAGTAGTATTAGTACTACTGTAGTAGTATTAGTACTACTGTAGTAGTATTAGAACTAACCCTAAACTCACAGACAAAAACAGCCAATCAGAATAACTCTCCCGGCCCTCCTCGTTAAGGATTTCCCTTTCAGACTGTCAAAAATCACATTTGCAACTGCTAATTAGTTAAAACTTTCAGGCACTCCCGTCTGCTACCCAGGTGAGCTACGGGTCACAGTCGGCTTCTTCAGGGGACGTGAGCTCGGACGTAACATGACCGTCAGCGGAAGACCGAGGCGCGTGTTGTGTTTTACATCATTTACACACACGCACACACACTCACACACATTCACTAGCATTTATTACTTCGTTTTAAATGGTGCAAGACCCTTAAAGATCTTTTTATGGCACAGGATTGCTGGGCTTTATGTCAACATTTGAGTCAAATCAGTTCTGTTAAGTAAAAACAACAACTCTTCTCACGGGGATTTGGGGGTTATGAGGAAGGTGTTTACCGCTTCTGTTGGACCAGAACTATCAGCACATCAAGCACAGCATGACTGTGGTTACTGGTTTAGTGTGAGTGCACGTCCACATGAGAAGAGCGGAAGCCTGAAGATCACGTCCAGGTCAGAACACACAGAACCTGCCAAGGCATCTTCATGTTCCAGGGCTACAGTCTGTTAGTGATACCAGTCTCTTTCTGCTGAGGTTGCCATGTTTTGCTTTGCTGCTGAGGTCACGTTAAATCAACGTGTGTGTGTGTGTGTGTGTGTGTGTGTGTGTGTGTGTGTGTGTGTGTGTGTGTGTGAGAGAGGTGGGTCTGCAGGCGGGCTCAGACTGCAGGAGATTGAAGAGGAGTTTGCGATCACACACATGAGGAACAAAAACATCCGACCGGAGAACAACATGCTGCAGTGGCACAAGATAAGCGATATTTTCGGGATGAGTTTTGAACACGACACTATTTTATGAGGTTATAATCTCTGTAAACCCCTCATAAAACCAAATAATCTGGACCAAAGCGCAAGGTTGAAGACTAGGTAAGAATGTTGCACTTAAATCAACTCTTGCAGCCAGAGACCGACTTAAAAGATGAGTAAAGCTACAGTAGTGTGTGTGTGTGTGTGTGTGTGTGTGTGTGTGTGTGTGTGTGTGTGTGTGTGTGTGTGTGTGTGTGTGTGCGTTCCGCTGCTTCAGACGAGTGTTCCTGGGTCAGTACTGGGTTCTGCTGGGGTCCCTTCTTGCATCTGTGAATGAGGAGCCTCCTGATAGAGCGAGAACTCCATCGATCTGTCGAGGAGACACAACAAACACACAAACAAACAAACAGAGCTTCACCAACAGGTCAAGTCAAGGAAACACAGGTACTCATCATAATAACGCCAAGGTCAAGGTTTCCTTGAAGTCGCTGACCTTCCATGGAGCGGGTGACCGTGGAAGCTGGCTGATTGTGGAATCTGGGCTCTGTGGAGGTTGGCGGTGTCGCCTTGAACAGACTGGGCCTGGTGCACCAGCGGGTGGGGGTGTGAGAGGCGAGAGATCCCTGCCTCGTGACCTTTTGGGGTGGTGGGATATCCCAAGGCGTTCCTCAGGTACCAGTCCCTCAGACCCTCCAGGGCGAGGGCTTTGTGTAAGCTTCGCGTGGAATCTTCTGGAGTCGGGAGGGAGTACTGCGGGGGTCTGCGGCCGAAGGCGGCGCCAGATAGGTCAGTCTGGTAGGGGTGCAGGTTGGGGATGGAGGATGTGGTGGTGCCAGAGGCAGGGGACTCGTACGCCGACAGCAGGATTGCGTCCTGGCCGTGCTGCTGCTGCAGCGGAATAAACGGTCCACAAGATTTGGTTCTGGTGACTTTGACCCTGCGCAGCTCGGCCTGCGACCCCCGGAGGACCATGGGGCTGTAGGGAGGTGCAGCGCTGGGGAGGTGCACCTGAGAGTGTGAAAATCCATTGGTGTGAGGAGGAACAACCACAGCGGGGGACCAGGGAGAGGACAGGTCTTGCCAGATCCTGCCGGTGGACTGGTACAAGTGCTGCTGCATCCTCTGCTGCTTCCCCCAGATGTAGTCCATTAGCAGCTCGTTGTAGCCGCCAGCGGCCCCTCTGCCCCCCATGGACAGACGCATCTTGGCCTGTTCCACGGAACCGTCTGCATGCCTCTCCGGGCTGCCCATGTGGATGTGCCTCAGCTTGCCGTCAGTCAGGGTCTCTGAGCTCTTATAGGGCCCTCCTCTGGGGGGCATCCCATTCCTGGGCACAGGATCATCCGGGAGGCTGGATCTATCCAGCAGGGCCTCGGAGCTGTTGCTGCGCCTGGCCCGAGAACTGTAGGGGCAGCTGCGGAGGTCAGACGAGCCCTCCTGGGCCAGGGGGATCATGTAGGGCACATCCAGGCTGCCAGACCACTGCTTAAACCCATTACCCCCTGGCACGTCTGACCTGTGAGAGGAAAAAGGCAAAACGTTTCAGGTCCGGAGGTCTGGCGGCTGCTAAGGACGAAGAAGAGTAAGTCAAAAGCACCCTAACCATGTAATTCAATTTTTTAGAGAAAATCACTTAAATCGGGGCACGATTTAATGTTTAAAGACCAAATGATGGACTCAAGCTGCAGCTGGGAGCTAAACATGACACTAATCATGACAAAAGCCCCGGCTCCGCGCCTGCATTCAGCGCAGGCCTTAAGCTGTTTTCAACCAAAGATGGAGAGCGAGGGAGGGCTAGCTGGGCTGCAGCGGCGGCGGCGGCGGCGGTGTGCAGCAGCATTACCTGACGTGAACGCTCATTGGAGCAGTTCGGGCCAAGAGCGGAGTAGCCGGGACGCTTCTACCCTCAACATTAGACGCGCTTCTTGGTAAAGAGTGCGTTGGGCTGTGAGAGGCAGAGGTCATCTTAGACACGCCTGTCCGCCAGCAGCATCTGTTGAATGTAAGCGGCTTCAAGGTCGCCGTCAGCTGGTACCTGACGGAGCTCGTGACGGAGTTGCGGCGCGTCCTCATCTCGTAGTAAATCTCGACCGGAGACAACTTCCTGCTGATGCGGTGATCGGGGCTGCCCACGGTGAGCCGGGGCTGGGACAGAGAGCGCTGGTCAGCAGCCACGCTTGGGGAAGACTCTTCATGAAAAAGACGAGGTCACCAGTTCAGCAACAAACTCAGTCAGAAAGAGAAAGATCATAAATGACAACGGCATCCAGAAACCCTGGAGAGTGTTTATGCTTCCTCACTTTAAGATGAATTTGGTGATTTTAAAACGTGTCTTTGACATTAAAAACATGCACATGTAATGCACAATCTTGCCACTAGGGGCTCCCTTTACATGTTTTTCGATGTCAATCGCCAGATAATTAACTGAATCTGATTGAATTAACTGTTACTGTTCAAAAATAACACCAGCATGCTGACTACATTTTGTAAAAATAGTGAATATTATTTTTTTTTTTTTTAAATCTACAACAATATATGCACTATGGAGTACTCTCTCATTAGAGAAGGCCAAAAAAAAATCACAGAATCACAAAGCCAACAAATGCTCCTGGGACATTCTGCAGCCCCCCCCCACACACACACACACACACACTCATGAGTCAAAGCTGCAGGGGGACAGTAATGCTTGAGTGAAAAGCCCTTTGCTGAGGGTTGGAAGCGGGGGAATAAGGGCGGAAGCACTTGTGTCAGAGGCGCAAATGAAGATCTCAGCAGCTACTGTTGGTGTGAGTGACGCATTCTGAATGCGACGCTGCCGCCTGCCAGCTGCTGCGCCAGTTAAGCTCATTACCAATATGAAAATGTCGGATCAACGCCGGAGACAAAGGGAAGAGTTGGGAGGCGGTTTGGGTTTGGGTGACTCACCGTTGTCGTGAGACGTTGAATCCGACATGGAGCTCGTGCTCTCTGACATGACCGTGTCCTCTGAAAGATAGTGAAACACAACCAGGCCACAGATGATGCAGCATATTTACTGTCATCATTTTGTTTTGTCTTTTTTCTGCAGGTTTGTAACCATACCTGTGTGGCACCCTCGATGGACCGTCCTCTTGTTGTTGGGGACATTGCGCTCGTTTTCAGAGTGTCTGTACAGAGCGCCGCTGAAAATGGCTTTCATCTGCTTCCGTTGGGCAGCCTCATCCTGCAACAGTCGGCTCGCAGTTAGCACCCAGGTTCACGCTCGCGGCGCTAAAACGTGACATTCAAGGTAGCGGCGTACATCTGCCTTGGTGCTGGGCGCCAGGCCAGCTCTGCGCTGCACCGCCGGGGGCTTCTCTCCCGTCTCCAGGGGGAAGGAGCGAGGCAACTTCCCGGTCAGCTCCTGCAGGGGACGTTCGTGAGGGCTCCGGAGCTAAAATCTATTTCTTCGCTAGCCTCTGAGCTCCGAGTATTATATAAAAGGACACCACTTAAGAGCTGGCTTTAAGTGTCAATAAAACAGCCTTTAAACAGCTGACAACCGATAATTCATGACAGAACTAAAGCTTCTGTCATAATTTATCTTTAAAGGGGGGAAGTGCCACCAGCAGGTGATGTCGGTCTGTCGAAATTGGCAATAACAAAGCACAAAAAGACACAAAATACGCAGTCCTTAAAAGGCGATTTTAACTACTATGAAGCGAACATTCCCGCTCTGCAGCCGTTCTCACGCAAACGGGACAGCCAACCCCGAGTCCAGACCTTGAAATCAAGGGAAGAAACGATGCTTTTCCTCTCCCAGAGGGGTGCGTTACTCACGGCCTCCTGCAGGCAGACTTGTCGGAGCTCCCCCACTCGCGTGTGGAGCAGAGCCTCCAGGGCCTCCTTCCTCTCCTGAAGAGCTGCGATCCTCTCAGCCTGCAGCTTGCTGTCCTGGCAGTCTTGAACATCTACGCAGCATCAGACAGACTGAATGAAAACACTGCCTTCATTCGTTCCCACACATTCCACAGAAAAGCACCCCAGACCGACACGGTTACGACGGCATACCTGAATTACAGGAGATAGGAGATTTTATTATTACTAGTGCATTTAACTAGTTTAAAATATGATTCGTATATCAGAAACATTCTGGTTTGGTTTTGCTTTTTTCCAGCTGTTGCTGTTAAATTCTTCTGGCAGCTCTTGTGTCAGCGTTGTGATAACTCTGACAGCTGCGGGGACGCGACGCTAACAAAAGGCCTTCACACACATGAAGATGTTGCTTCAGCTGGTTGTTCCCGTGAGAGAAAACACTTTTGTTTTCCTTCCGTGTGGGGAGAAACAAGAGGAAAAGCCGACAGATTTGCCAGGCCGCCTCAGGCGTGTCCAGACTCGACGGTGTCTGCCTTTAACCTGCAGGCCGTTCATACTCACCGGGAGCCCCCAAACCCATGGATGTGATCACATGTCCTTTGACCTCCATGTGCAATAAATCCGGGGACTTCACAACTTGCGCTCCGAGCCACACCCTTACCTGGTGACGGAGAAAAAAAGGGTTTAAAACAAACATTACTACACATCTTCAGCTGATCTTACTGTTAATGTTTTGCCCCACCTGTATTACGACATTATTTTTTGGCTTTAAGCCCACACGTGCACGTGCTGATGCATCTCTAATAGCTCACTGCTAGCTGCTTATTTCCCTCCTCGTAATGTAAACACAGCTACAGAACGTCAGACATCAGGGAAACAGTGCGGAGGCGGAGCAGATCACGACCTTTGCCTTCCTTCCAGACATCAGAAAGTTTCTGAACAGAAGTTGGTCGGCACCTTCAGGCATTCTCACAGTGAGATATAGCCTCTATTATTAGCGCTCAGATACAATTAGCAGCCAATTAATATGGAAAGAAAAAGAGGAACGAGGTAGCATTAATAATGGATGAACAGAAACAAAGAGGGAGAAATCGGATCCCTGCGTGTGTTGCGTCTCAGTAGATATACTTACAAAAGAAAGAGCCACAGGGACAGCGCACGTTATGGAACAAGCCGAGTGGGGGAGGAAATAAGACACATATTCTGTATTTTCTCTTTGCTACAGGCACAAATATCATAAATTACCTGAAATTAAATTAGATTACTATTCAGTTCTGCTTGCAGACCTCAGAGGATGCTGCTCTCTTCTGCCACGCTCACATCTGCACAATGGAGACTCCTTCCACACAAAACCTCCCCCATAATACCCAGCAGAGACTTGACATCCAAAAATAGAGGCGGCGT
The DNA here is from genome assembly GCA_016586285.1 of Arothron firmamentum. Classification (NCBI taxonomy): domain Eukaryota; kingdom Metazoa; phylum Chordata; class Actinopteri; order Tetraodontiformes; family Tetraodontidae; genus Arothron; species Arothron firmamentum. The sequence continues at coordinate 59,640 of BJFM01003269.1, read as the reverse complement.
TTTCTGCCAAACGCGTCTCATTCAGCGGCGGCTCACAAATCGTCGCCATAAAGCGGCATCTTGACACTCGCTTGATGCAGATGGAGTCGGGAGGCGTAAAGGGCTCGCTGGGAAACGAGCCGTCTGAGGGGAGCGTGCGCAGCGTCCTGTCTGTGGAAGAGTCAAGCGGTTCAGTACCTGAGCAGCTGGTTCACATCAGGAAAAAAGACAGGATTCTTTGATCCCCACTCAAATACTACAAAGCATGAGAGTCTTTGCATGTGACGGCATACTCGACATACTTTTACCGAAGTTGCGCCGGCGCCCAAAACTATACCGGTAACTTGTGTTTGCTCTCAGATGAGTAAAAAAACCTCCAGCAGGCTCAACCTCCCGCTGACAGACAGCAGCGAGGAGCCTTTACAGTCGGAAATACTTCGCAAAACAGGTCTGCCATAATCAGATTTCCCTCTAATTGAATATATTGAGAAGGGTTTTAAAGCTGGAGTGTTGAGCAAAGCCCACTGAGGGGAACCGACAGGACGAGACGGGCGTCTGGGATTCATCTGGACGTCGTTGGACGGCTGAAATCAGACGGAAAAGGCTGCCAGGCCCCTGAGGAATTACCCGTCCAGCAACAGGAACGTTTGCTGGTTTCTTCTGCTAAACTGTCTTTGATCTCTCCGTGGAACCAGCAACCCTTGACTTCAGTGCTTTGGCTTTACTGATGTTTCATTAATGCCAGTATTTGTGGCAGCCATTCAGAAGAGGACAAGGTAACATTTAAGGAACACAAATGAGAAAAAGGTGAAATTTACTGCCAGTAAAACGCACTTTTGTTCCCTTTAACGCTCAGCTGTTGCGCTGCCAGGGCCTTTCTTGAACTTTACGACCAGCAGCAGCTGAAAAAAGCTTCGGAGAAAGTTCAGACGGGGAGACTTGAGCTGGTTTTGTTCTCCCCAGCAGCCCGTCCTTCGCTGCTCACACCTTTGCTTTAAAAGCAAAGTCTAGCTTAATTTCTGCCCCCACACTAATCCGAGCTTTCAGAAGGACAAACAAAGTGAGATGTTTGGATAAACTCGCACTGTTTGCGGCAGATTGCAGCCACGGGGGTGTGAGAACATGTGTGTGTGTGTGTGTGTGTGTGTGTGTGTGTGTGTGTGTGTGTGTGTGTGTGACGAGGCGAATGTGACAGGCGTTGTAAAGAGCTTCCAGGACTCGCTGGACTTGAAAGGGGCCGTAAAAACGCAGCGCAAATGCATTTGCTTAATGACTCTCCTGTGCACATTTCTGTGCAGGGTAGCGCACCGTGTGCAGTGTCGCAGCTGAAATCATCAATTATTTTTAATATCCAGCATAATACCCCTTGAAACCTCCCCCATCTGCACGCATCCGGTGAGTCAGACCGCACCCTGTGAGAAATAAGATGATACATGCGTTCACGCTTCTGCACTTCAACATTATCAGATGTCAGGGGAACGCCTGTGGCATAAAATGGGTTGCAGGCATCCATCTTGGAAGGCGTATCCATCTAGGTTTTCTAAAAAAAAAAATAGGCTTTTATTTTGAAATTATGTCCATTGTTGGACTAATCAATAAGGTATCACAAGAGAAGAGTCCCTCAACAAGAACGGGTCAGCCTCAGGCCAAACTCCTGACGGGCCAAGTGAAGCACCGGGCTGCTCCTGCATCTGGCGCACAGCTGTGCGCGGCGGTACAGGTGCGACAACCGTACCGCTGCATCGCATTCCAGAGAGAGAGAAGCCCACAGGAGCGATGGCGGGACGGCCAGCCATCAGTCACGGGGAGAGCTGCATCGAAGGAGGGACCCGCGCAGAAACGAGCCTGAGTGACGGGGACGCAACACGTCGAGCACATGTTGACTTGGCTGGCGTTTGCGGAGGGTGAGACGCGGCTCAGAGGGAGCCATGTTGATTAAAACATGAGCTGAGCGATGGGGGCGAGCTGCCCCCGTGCAGCATCACACGAATGCAAATGCAGCGAGAGGTTTAATATTCAAGTCCGGCGGGCTGAGCGCTCAAGCCTGTAAGGTGGATCCAAACCCACTGTGTCCACACAAGGAAGTGCACGGCTCCGTCACGGGCTTAGAAGTCATACATATTTGATGGCAAAACGTTGGCGGCGGAGCTAAATTACTACAGGCAACAGTTTTACATCAAAACCTTTTTATCTCTTGATAAACACAGAGCCTCGCCGCTCCTGAGGAGACGCTGCGCTGCGCTGTCAGCTTTTATCCGGCCCAGGAGTCCCAGTAACACGCTTGCGCTGTCACCAGCGTTTATGTCACGCGTGCAGCCACGGCAGGGTGTGTTCCTCCGCCTGCTCCCGTGGAGACGGCGCGGAGCCGCCGAGACGCGGGAGGACAGCTGAGCTGCGGACAGGTGACTCCTGCAGCCAGCGTGTTGACTGTTGCTGTTGACACAGCTGCGGCCGGCGGCAGCGTGCGTGCGCCGGCCGCTCCCGCCGCAGCCTGGTCCCGGCATTCCTGAGGCTACCGCAACGCTCGCCGCGAGGTGAGCGGCTGCACCACGCCAGCCTCTGGAAATCAATGGGTCATTGTGCAAGGTCATCACTCCCAGCGCCATGGCAACGCTTCCTGAAGCAGCCTGGCCTCTGAACCCTCCTGTTACTCATGTGTAGGAGACCAGTGATGTGACCTTTGCTGCCAGCACTCCCCGCCATTTAAGGTCCACCTGCGGGGGGACTCGAACGCTCCTCTCTGGCATTTAACCACCAGGAAATGTCAGAAAACCCAAATATTTGGAATGTAAGACCAAATGCGAGGTGACTTTGGACGCAGATTCTACAACCGACTGTGCGGGGGATTAACTCGGCTAGCTCCACCTCGCCGACCCCGCGAGGAACTGTGGAGGGTTTATCGAAGGTCACGTGACTCTGACCCTCCCACACTACTATCACCTCGTCTTCTGCCCTCCATATCCATAAAGTACGGCTTTATAACATGCTTATCTGCATGCAGCAGGGCAGCTCACCAAAGAGTGACCAATGCTGAGGCCTGTCATCCCCCCCCCCCCCCCCCC
>BJFM01003269.1:44024-56562 GCA_016586285.1 Arothron firmamentum | reverse complement strand
CCCAGCCTTCACGCTCACCTTTGCACATTTGACACAGCTACCGGGGCTCAAATAAAGTGGGGGGGGGTAATAAAGAAAGGAATGTAGTGCTATCCTCTGCTGGGATTACACCTATGCATTTTCCCTTTGCCCTGTAACACCTGGAGGGATTTCTGTACAGTGTTTGTCCTAAAGTTGTTTTTATGTCCCATCTCTCCTTCGTTTGGCTTTGGAGGGATTCTGGGGCAGATCAGGACGTGCCGACACACACTTAGCAGCCGTCACACACACATATCCTGTAGATAAAGTCTCCAGTATTGTTGCTAATGGAAGGAACGTAGGTGAATTCCCTCTTTTATCTCTGCTGCTCTGACACATTTCCTTGATAACTTTGGGGATTTGACTCCCCTCGCTCGTGCACCACTCACCCATTTGGATGAAAGCGAGAGAACGATTTCATTTAGAAGGATTTCTGGGAAACAGCTGAACCTTTCGGCGGCGGCCGACCCTCACGCCGCTATCACGTTGATGGTTCCGTGCCGGTCTGAGCCGGGATCCAACTCTGGGGTGCTTGACTGAGCTGTAACACTCACACCAGCACAAATCCCAGAGGGAGACTTTAAATAGAGGAAACAAGCACCCATTATGTGTCAAAATCCCCCTCAACAAGATGAATCGGAGCATGAAAGGCCTGGCTTCCCTCGCCAAAAAGAAAAAGCCACATCAAACCTGTCTGCAAAGAGCCTAATGGCCTCACAATTAATGCCTCTGCAAACACAACAAGCTAAAATAAGGAGGATCAGCACTTCTGCAAAACGCTTGCAGCAAAGTGGAAAATCCTCTGAAAACAGAGAGGCGGGCAGGCCGTGAACCAGCCCGAAGGCGCCGGCTGACCCCAGCAACGCATTTGGGAGAGTTTTTTCAGACCCAGACACACATGCTTGTTCAGGAATCTGTTCATAATGGGGCTTAACGCTGCTGCATGAGAGCAGGCAGTGTTCATGTGTGACAGCCGTGGGGCTCACAGCAGAGCAGCAACGGCAGGTTCCCCCCTGGTTTGAATCTGCCTGCCTGTAATTTCTCACGGAATAATTGCATTTGCCTGTTGATCAGCAGAACCAGCGGGGGGGGGGGGGGGTCGAAGCATGTGTTTAACCCGGCTCCTGGATGAGCAACGACCATCCTGCATCCGCATCTGCTCTGGTCGTGGCAGACAGCTGCGGGCTGATCGTGAAACACGTTTGTGGACACCAAAACCACGACCCAGGTGTGTCTCAAACGACGAACGCGTCCACAACCACAGCCTGGCCGCCCGGCACACAGCATTTTCACCGTTATTATCCCCTAAAAACGCCCCGTCGGGACGAGGACATCTTGGAGCAGAAGCGCGTCTTACCAGAGCGCATGACCGATGCCTCCCGAGGTTTCCATGGTCCTCTGACGCAAAAGGGAGACGACAAAAATCATTCCGGTGTGACAGCAGAGGACGAGATCCTCCCTGGGAGAAAAAGATCCGTCAATCAAGCCTTCCGAGATTCGCGATGGGCGGTGAAAGGCGCCTGTGTCATGGTGGCTTCGCGTCCCGACTCCGCTTTCAGCAGCAGCCCGGCGACCTCGGCTGTGTCACGGCACTGCGCATCGTCCGAGATCTCCTGGAGAAGAAAGGGTTCCCGTCCCCACCGGATGAAACCCCCCCCCCCCAGCCCAGCCAGCAGCCTCCACACGGTCACGGCAGCGAGGCCCCTCCCAGATGTTACCGTGCGTGGCTCCGAACGCCCAACAGTGCGCCAGCGGGGCCAATTAGGCTGCGGGAGCGCGTCCGCCTGCGCTGGTGAAGACAGATGAAGACAAACGTTAATAAAAGCTTCAAATCCATTTGTCTGTTGTAAATAAACAATGCTTTCTGTAGCACACGTGAAAACACATTTAGTGTATTATTACGGATCTTCTTTTCTTTTCTTTTCTTGTTTTTTGGTTTTTTTCTTGTCTTTATTCGCAGCAGGTCTCAATCAGACATCTGAAGGCTGTAATTTTACTCCAGCTTCTTTGTAAACGTGCTGAAGCTCTGACAGGTTTCATGGAGATCAGATGTGGATTCTTTTTCAAGTCCAGCCAGCCATTCTTTTCAGGTGGATGTTTGGACTGGGGCTCAGCTCTCCAGAAGATCCACCTTTGAGTCATTTCTCTGTGCTTCAGCCGCTGTTGGCTGGTTTCCTTCTCAGACTGAATCCCATTTATCTCCTTTGATTTTTCTCTCATCTTCTCTCCTTTCCACAGCTGACCTTGGCGTCTCCTACATGATGTTGGCTTAATTTCCTTTCATCGGTCGTGACGGAGGAGGAACCTGGACAACAGCTGCTGGAGCAGAAGCTCCTGCATCTCTTCATGCTGAGAACATTCACATGATCTTATTAAATTTACCTGAACTTTGCTAAACTGGAGAAGATCTACTCAACTGATCACTTGTCCACATGACGATTGTCATTAGTTCACGCTGCCATGTTTGTTTTTAAAACATGAAGACAGATTCCAACAAAAGCAGCGTTGAAGGGATGAAGACCTTCCATCTTTCTGTGACAACAAAGGTGGGTGAAGAAGTTGAAAGAACCTTCACCGGCTTTCGTTCCCCCCAGGAGGAATCTGAGGCAGCAGCTGTTGTCTGAACAGCCTCCAAACTCCTCCACGGAGCCACATGGATCATCTCGCTGACCTTTCAGCTTCATGCTTTATTCAGCGCAAAGACTGTTGTGTTTTCGCTCCGACGCTGCATTTAAATTCCAGTCTGCTTTATGTACATGAGCCGAGGCCAGCTGGGAGATTTTAGCATGTTTAAGTGTTTTATCGCCTACAATTACACTGAAATATCCCATCCATTCGAAATTCTTGTTTATTCCACAATCCTTTTTTAATAATATAACTGCACAATGGTAAACACTATAAAGATTTGAGTGTCAGTGTTCTCAACAACACTTTTCTGAAGCAATACCTTGATTGATTTTTGTTCCTTTTGCTGAAAAAGCAAAAAAATAAAACAAATTTAAATAAACTGTACGTGACACATGTAACAGAACTGAACCGTGGTCAAGTATCGCTGGTTATGAAAGGACCTGGAGCCAATTTTACCTCCGCTTTTGGTGCAGTTGGGAGACCAATGTGGGGATGAGCAGCCGTTCTAACCTGCAGTAATGAAGGAAGAGCGTGACCCGAGCAACAACGCAGCCGCTGCACGGGTTCTGAGCTTAGAAACGCTCTGAGGAGGAACACGGTCGCAGTTCCTGGAATGCCTTTGGTGATTCTTTAAAAAGTAGAATTATTCTACCTTAGTCCAGAGGTAATTCTGTCGATCCATAATTCAGAGTTATCATTCCAATTTAAAAAAAACAAACATAAAAAAAAAACACATAAATGGAAAAAAAAATACTGCGGCAGAAGCCTAAAATCCTCGCAGCGCTCGACAGTGATTACAGATGCTTTCTTTCCTTTTAACCAAGAAATCGCAGGTGGCCGCTCGCTCCAGTATGAGAGGGTCTCTGTGATAGCAGCTCTGTTTAGGGGGGAGTCCGTGACATACGACGTACTTCTCCAGGGCTAACAGCAGATCGACCACTTGGCCGGCCGAGGTCAGGCGCTCCGGGTACAGGTCGTACAGCGGGTGGGTGGGCAGCAGCGGCTGCTTCTGGACGGTGATCTTATAGTAGAAGCCGGGGTCGATCATCACTATAGTGTCTGTCATGGTGGAGCGTTTGGAGCACTGGATGAGCTGCAGCTGCGGGCCCTGCACCATGATGGCGTACCACAGGATGGGCAGGACTGTGGCGCGTAAAGACTGCAGGAGCTTCGTCAGCTGGCTGTCTGCGTCTGCGCCGCTGCCGGCTGGGCCGTCGGCCAGGCTGAAGCTTTCCGTTATCTGCGGGAAAGAAAAGACGGAATGGAAATAAAGGCGGGCTAAAAAGAGAGGGCGCTACGGCAGCTTGCACTTCTCCAAAGTGAAGTTCTCATCCTGGTTTAAACATCTGCTCTTTCCAAGCAATTTGTTTCAGATTAGTCACTAAAATGTCTACAGTGAAATGGTTTTTTGTGTGTGTGTTTCATTGAAACGTCAGACAAAACAAACATACTTTGGGTAATTCCTCTTTTTCGTCTTCATCGTGATGCTTGGGACCGTCTCTGGCTGGGAGGGATTTTTCTGCGTCCCATCTGCTGAGCTGCTCCTGGAGTTAACAGCAGGACATTTAAACTCCAGCTACTATTAAACATCCCAAGAGACAAGTGCTGCTGAGACATCTGAGCGACTTCCAGATCTAGATTCAAATTGTGGCCGTAAATTCATCGCACAAATCTGACAAAAACACTACAAAATGAGTATTCAACAAACATTTCCTGCTGCCAGTGTTAAGGCGGGGAGCACTACACACTGCTTCAATGGGAAAGAAGGAAAGTGTTCTGGTACCAGCTCGGAGCTGTGGTTGTTGACTGCGACGCCTCTCTCAGGGAGTCCGTTCCTCTCTCCAGAATCCAGATCTTTCACACGCTGCAACAGCAAAATCAAGCTGACAGTCCGCCAACGGCCATTTAAAGGCACAACCAGCATGTCTGGAGTCTGTTTGCTGACCTCTTTTGCCGGCTGTTTGCTGCTCGCGCTCTTTTCAGTGGCGTGTTTGCTGCCAGCCGCCGGCTCCGCCCTCCAACTTATCTACAAATCAAACACGAACACGTGAAGCAAACGCTAAATGTCCCACCAGCGCCCGGGAGAGGACGGCAGGGACTCACCGCTTTAGAGCTGCTGTCCTCATCTTCATTGTCAGTCATGTCCACACCAGACGCCGCCCCTTTATTTCTCTTGAAAGTGGACTTGCGGCTGTATGTGTAGTGAGGTCTCGGCCTGCCCGGCAGCACCGTGCCGTCCTGCCCATAGTCGCCTTGTCCCATCTGGAAAGGCAACAAGTGTCTCTGCCAGATAATAAGCACAGGAACATTTAAAATCCTTCTCTCTCATATCATTACAGCATGAAATAAACTCGTGACTTCATGGAAATGAGTAGGGTTCTACCATTGCCTGTCTCTGACACTGACGTAATCGGCACTTCTGTCGCTTCTTATTGCTACCACCGAATTTGGGTTTGTCTATGCAGAAATCACATGTGCCACAGTCTTTCCTGCATAGACAGGCTTTACATTCTCCACAGGATCGCCGCTTTCGCTTCTTATGCCACTAAAAACAAGAACAGATCCTAAATCATTTTTGATTTGATTTTATATTAGAACTTCAAATTCTCACAGGTCAAAAAAGAACAAATGATGGAATTTCGTTAGCTATGTAGGAAGAGGTCACAGCCGCCGCCGCCCCCCAGGACAGGTGCTGAGAGCGCATCGGTGGTTGGAGGGAAACTCACGTCCTCGTCCTCGTCGGTCGACAAGTCGTCTTCGTCGTCCACGTCCAGGTTGAGCGAGAAGTTCTCCGTGTCGCTGCTTTTGAAACTCGGGTACTGGTGGAGGAAACGTCAGCAGTGAGAGGGGAGACGAAAGGGTGAGAGCAACCGCAGCGATGCGATCGGGAGGCCTGTGGTGAGAGTTTACCTGCGGGTCTGTGACTTCAGCCTGGAAAACAAAGCGACTATTAGAGTTTGAAGGACTTGCGAGTCAAAGCTGCTGCAGAATAATTGAGACCGAGAGTCCGAGCGCACTAACAGAGCGCGGTTCTCGCATAACATGCAGGTTTTAATCACCTTTACTCTCATGCCATCGCTGACTGTGTCAGGAGTGTCATAACTCATCTGCTGTAGGAAACTTCCGCTTCCAGAACCCTGCTGGAACGACCAAAAAAACCCCAAACAAACAACAAAAAAAAAAGGTTGAGTTGTCTTACAAGCATCCAAATGTGATGGGTAAATATCCGCCGGCCTACCTTGCGGACGGGACATATGCATTTACGTTTTCGACACACACGTTTGCGGGAATCGGGGCTCAGCTTCCGGTGTTTGCAGTTGGCGCACTGGCCGCAATTCACAGTGTTGTGACAGCCGACACACTGACCGCAAGGGATCCACTGAGGGCGAGAGGAGAAGAGGCACCGTCAACAAACATGTTTGCACATTCATGCAGTCTCAGAAACACAACATCCATTAACTTGGTCAGACGGTGACAGCTACCATCATCTCCATAAGCAGCGGTGGGGCTTTGATTGCACATCTAACGAGCCCTACACTCGTTAGATGTGCGCGGTATCGTGACAAAGTCCTCAATCTGAGAACTGAAATCCTATAAGAACCACAACCAGCTCAAATCTGATGAGCATGACACAACAGAGGGTAACTAAGAAGTAGGAGTCACCGAAAAACAGATAAACTCCACCTCTGCTGCCCTTTTCTCTTTTAGTGTTTATATCTGCGCTTGTTGAATCGACACCGCTCTAAAGTTAAGCCGATTGTAGTCAGAGGAGCAAAAATAAATGGTAAAGAGCCAAGATGTTACCTTCCTGAAGCGAATCATCGGATGCTCCTTTCGCTTAGACGATGCTGGAGGAAGAAAGAGCACAGCTGTCACAGGCGGTCGTCGCTCTGCTCAGCCTTTGTTTCAAGGCCTCTCGGAAGAATGCAAAGGAGCAGCGAGACATACCCCAGCACATGGGACAGCAGGGCCTTTTCCTCTGTTTGTCGTACCACGTTCCTGTGAAGGACACGCCACATTTGGCACACACCCTGCGGACAAACACAAGACCTCAAATCCTCTCTTCATTAGTGTTCCTCTGATAAGGTCTGAAAACTAGTAACAACAGACTCACAGGGTTTTGTCCTCTGACCCAATTTCTCCGTTAATTGAGGGTACAGGCATCCGTCTGGACGACGATGAATAAAGAGGAAGTTTAATTTTGTTTTCCGTGGGTGGATGGCAGTGGAGGTCCTCGCCTGGAGCGTCCTGGCTATAGTGGTTTTTGGTTCCCAGGCTGGGGGTGAGCCTGAGGAAGGAGTCAGGAGTGTCTGCGCCCTCGTCGCGCTCCATCCAGCTGGACTCTGAAGAGGAACGCTCCCGCACTTTTCTCTGATCAGACGATGAAGAAAACTGTGAGATCTGAGTCAGCTGATGCCCGAGACATTCAGATCTGCATGTTTTGATGTTTTCAAGGGGAAAAAAGCATTATTGTTGTACAATATATCTAGTGCAGCAAAATAATCACTGTTCTCAGCTTAGTTTCCGTGGTTACGGCTAAAATCGAAATCATTACCGACTTAGTCTGGAAATGAAATACAAATATCAGCCAAACAACCCTGAAGTAAAAATCTCCCTGAGTTTGAGGAGTGGATACCTTTCTGGTTCGAATTCTTATAGGTGGGACTTTGCCGTCGCAGAACCGTCCTGTCTTGTAATCGAAGGTCGTCAGGTCAAGAGTTCCATTCAGAACTGAAACCAGCTCCACTCTGCTCCTGTATCGATCACCGTGGGGACTGAAAGAGAGAGAAGTACACACACACACACACACACACACACACACACAGAATCCCAGCATCATTCCTGACATGCTTCTCTAAAGTAATTCAAAAATATTAAATCAAATTCCAATATAAATGGCAGTTCCCACAGTATACTGAGAGGAAATTAACATATTCTGTCAACTCCAAAGAGTATTTACCCCATGTAATACACGTCCTTCTGCCCCATGCTGGAGCCCGAGCGCCGAACAACTTCTTTGCGTTTCCAGCCGCCTCCAAGCACCGGCCAATCCACCCATCCTTCATCGGGCTGTGAGCGCCGACGGCGGGGACCACGCCTGATATTGAAATTACATTCTATTAAACCCATATCAGTGGTTTTTAATGCCATAAATCCATCACCACAGATAGAAGAGTGCTAACTGGACTGCATAACCCTTCGGTCAGAGGGTCACTTTAATGATAATTAAGCTTCTCCAACAAACCAGCTCATCTTGTGTGATTGGTGTGTCAACCTACTGAAAAGTCTTCTTGTAGGCCTTCTCACTGCCGTACACGCTCTCACTGCGCTCACTTTCTCCTGCCACACTTTCCTCCTCCGGATCGTTCTTGATAACGCAGTCAAACTCTTCATCCTCCTCGAGAGGCTCAAACCAGTCAACGGGAGCCTCGTCAAATACAGCCTTTGAGTCCTCCACTTCATCTCCCAGCATTTCCTGTACTGCATCCGAACTGGGGTGTTGGGTTTTATGAAGTCCTGAGGGGTCCAGTGGATCCTGAGTTGCTTCCTCTGAAATGGAGTCATCCTCAGTGTCTTCATCTTCTCCAACATCTTCATCCTCAGGTTCCTTGGAAGGAACAGGACTCTCAGGTTCTTGGCTCATTGAGACACAAATCGTATAAAGTTTTTTTTCTGGAAACAAGCAGCAGATGCTCTAAATGACACCTCGCATCCCATTTAAAATGTTATATGCTCAAGCTGTCAGTAGATGCAGCTACATATTTCTGGTTTGACCTGAGGGCTGATGAACAGTCTGGATGGTTGGCAGCTGCTCAGGTTGTTACCTGTTCCCTTAAATACAAAGAGAATCAAAGACAACGCAATTATTTATTTTTTCTAAAGAAGCAAGACAACTAATTTTGTGACAATACTACTGTTTGATTATGAAAACAACGTGGAACTGCTTCACATACGATAGCATTAGCAGCCTGGAGCACACCAAGGTTTTACACAACAAATAAGGATGTGATATATGTACAGTTATCATGCACACACCCCAATGTTAACATATGCAAGCTTGCATCACTTTTCCGGAATTAGTTTTGAAACGTGTCTCCTTTTTTTCCTTACTGGTGTTAACAGCAAGCTCCAGGAAGATGCTAGCATGCGCATACAAACATTGCGTTAGCAACAATAGCAAAGCTCAACAGCTGGAAACTGTTCCGTTTCTGATGTCCATTTCAGTTTACCGAACCGAAGATCACAGGACAAACATAAGCAATGTGGTGCCGTGCTAGGTAACACTTACCGGTACTTTAGACAAGCGGGAATAACATCATAAATACTGATTCTGAAGACGGTAGTTATCAGAGCCTCGGTTAGCCATAGCCTTCCACCATGGATGCTACACCAGTATTCCACTTACTTTTCTCCGTTTAGCATTGGTGCTGGGGAAAAGAGAAAACAAAAGTCTGTCTATTCATTTACATATACAACAGACACAACCAAAGAATTGTATTTTCTTGAGCTTTGGCCCGTTACAAATAACATAAGCTACTTGATTCTTTGGAAAACAGCAAACGGAGCTAACAACAGGCGCTAACGGAAGCTGCGGTTGGACAAAGGAAGGAAGAAAAAAAATAATATGATTTATAGAAATAAACTCCGACACAACTCCGACCAACAACATTTACCAGGGTGTCTTAAAACTAATTAATTTAGATGCTAAGCAGCGGCTAGTTCCAATTACAGTTTTTTCAGTAACAATTTTAAAATCACAGGTGTTGATTAAAGCTGCAGGGCAATCCTGTCTTATTTTTAATCTGTACTACTTATAATATATGCTCATTATTTTTAAAGTGCATTTTTGAGCAACTGGACAAGTTTTCACACTAAAAGTGATTTCTTTCAATTATTATTATTATTTTTTTATTTTATTTTTTTCAGTTTTAATGGGGAAATCTGAGGCAACCAGCAAAGGTAGTCTTCAAAAACCATGTCAACTTGGCTTGGGCTTCAGTGAAATATCTAAAATATAAGAAAGACTTTTTCGCAAATAAAACATTTTCAATTTAAACATTAATAAATGTACCGTTACAATAGCACATATATTTCCAGAAAAAAACAATTTCATCACGTTTGTGGTCGCCAAGAAAAAGAGGTTGAGGTTGTACTCAATGTTGCAATTTGCAGCAGCACCGCTAGATGTCAGGATTCTACCTGTAGACCGTCGCCACTCAGGTAAGAGATGGATTCTGTATTCACCTGTGGCCTGTTATCTTGCTTAACTGTGTAGAAAAGCCAAAATTATGACAAAGTAGCAGACGTGTCACTGAAACACACTTTATCTGAGCAAATATAAGTTTTATTCAGGGTCACCATACCAAAAACAGCAGTATTCAAGAAGCAGTATTTCTTCTACCTGATGGATACATTTATATATCAATTTACAACTGAAAGTTAATTACACAAAAATCTCAAAATATTTGTTTGGGATAACAATTCAATTTATATTTCTATGCGGTTGTTATCCTAGATACCTGATGATGAAATATTATGCTGTACAGTAACGCGGAGCTGTTATCTATCTTTGTTGCCACGGAGATCAGTCGTCAGCGGGTCGTGCTGAATAGTTTGGTGCAGCATCAGGGCAAGAAGACCCGCTCGGTTGGTCATGGCGGTTCTGACGTTACGCTCCTGCTCAAAAAGCTCGTCCAGCTTGTACCACTGTGGACCGAGAAAATGACCAAACGCCACAAAGGTTTTTCTGATCATCCGACTCTTCACGTATGCGGTTACTCTTAAAATGAACAGAAGTCCTCCTACGTCACGACGTGAAGGCCGACTTACCACTCGGACTCGCTCCAAGTCCACTTCTGCCCTCCTCAGCTTCTCCCAGTTGTAATGCTTGTTGCATTTCCTCTTGGAGACCCTGCAGAATTCTCCTGTCAGCTCAAAGACGTTCTTCACCAGAGGACACCCGCAAACTTCATCCACGGGGACCTGAAGACCAGACAGAAGACGCAGCGTCGAGTTTCTCGCTCTCAGATGTCAAGATTTGACTTAGATTTAAGATTCTCATAATATTTATGGTTCAAGGCAAACACAAAAAATATGAAAGAGTTGAACTTTCCCTGACCTTTGGATCTCTGGAATGTTCTGGACACAAAACCTGAAGCCTCTTACAGTAGGTTTTGCTTTGGGGGTTGTAGACGTCACAGAAGAGTCTGGTTGCTCTGTGGGGGAAAAAATAATTCAAGTAGATAAAGATGAATTTATCACAGGACATTTGCAAATCAAAGTACTTCTTCTCACCCTTCTATTCTTGTAGGATACATCGAGCCAAAAGAGGTCTGACTCTCATACTGTCGAGATACATAAAAAGATGTTAGAAAAGATTCTGCACACTCCTGTTCGTGTTGATGTGTGTGCGTTTATTTCACCTTTGCGTAACATCTCTCCATGTGCCTCAGCGCTACTTTTGGATTGACAGGATGACTACAAGACACGCAGAAGATCTGCAGGTCTGTGTCATCGCTGTCGCCTTCATTCACCTTCAAAGAAATAAAAGAGATGTCAACGAGCTTCTGGTGTTCCTGCCTTCAAGAAGTCCTGCAGAAAAACAGCGTGAAACGCTGAGGAAGCAGCGGGACTGAGTTCACCTCCTCGTCCTGCTGAACGGCCTGCTGCTTGGCCTTGGCGATGATGCCTTCCAGTTCGTGGAAGCGTCTCTCCATCTCAGTGAGGCGCAGCCGGGCGTTCTGCTGCTCCCGCCGGATGCGTTCCAGCTGCTTCTTGCCGTGCTCCTCAGCGATGCAGGGACTCTGCTGCCACTGCTGGATGCGCTGAGGAAGGATCTCATAGATCCGACTGTGGAAAATAAAGTTATTTGAGTATAGATGAAAGGTGTCCTTTCTGGTTCTATCTCTGATTTAGGAAAAGATGACGATAAGACTCTTACTTAGCGGCTAATTTCATGCCACAGTCCTCAGAGCAGTATTTGGAGTTTGGCCTGGAAGCCGCCACACAGCCTGGCCCTAAACACTGACGATGCCCTGCGCCATCTCGCAGGTCTCCTTTCTCTCCGTATCTGGTTCTGTCTTTGTGCTTCTGTTTCTGTTTGTGCCGACGCGACTCCTTCTGCGTATTTAAAGAGCAGAGTCAACTCACCAGTCAAACCACATTTCCCCAGTAGTTATAATAAACAAGGATGGAAGTCTCACTTTCTTATCAAACTTCTTTTCTCGTCTCTTGACGTGTTTCACCTTCACGGCTTTTTTACGCATGACTGGACTCAAGTACAGATCATCATCTTCGTCGCTAAGATATGTCTGCACGACAAATTAAAGAAATCATTGACTCAAAACGCTCAAATGATGCGGACGGCTGGGTGACTATTATAGGAATGTATGTCTCACCGTGTGCAACAGTTTGGTGTCAAGTCCTGCTGCCTTGTACTGCTGGTAGAGTTCGATCTCGCTGTCATAGTCATCGGAGTAGCGTCTGCGTCTGTGGTAGGAACTGTCCCTTCTTTCACGCGCAGACATTTCTTCTTCCTTTACACGCAACATTTTCTGCACAAAGAGGTTGAATATTTCATAGCTGGACTACAGGATCAGAGATCGCAAACTGATTAACCCAGGCTGAATGTTGCAGTCCCAAGTAGGAGAACATCTGATTCAAAGTGAACATGCACTCACCCTGGCCCTGACCTCACACTGCCGAAACCTGCACTTCTGTCGGATTTTGTTTGGGCCTCCAAACTTCTTCATGTCTTTGCAAAAGTCACACTGAGCACAGTCCTCTGTCCTTCTGCAGGGCTCACACTCCCCGCACATTCTTACGGACCGTTTCACCTAAGAACCGTCAAACAATGAGTCTAGTTTACTGCTTTAAATTATTCACTACACAA
>BJFM01003269.1:9409-42299 GCA_016586285.1 Arothron firmamentum | reverse complement strand
GAGAGAGAGAGAGAGAGAGAGAGAGAGAGAGAGAGAGAGAGAGAGAGAGAGCGGGGGGAGAGAGAGGTGCTCTTATTGCTGCTGACAACTGTCAGGACTCTGGAGGATCAACTGCTTCAAAAAAAATTGATGAACATTTTTCTATAGTGAGTACATAATTTATCTTTTAAAACTCTTATTATCCAGGCAGAAACCAGAGAGAGAGAAAGAGAGAGAGAGAGCGCATGACTGAAAAGACAACTCTTATTATACAACGTTTCACTCAAATGAATATAGAATGTGAGGACCCACTCCGTCACGTTTATTTAAACTCTGGTTTTCCCCACTACAAACACAAGAACTGTAAATGACAACCTTTTTATAATAACAAAATTACTTATGTAAACCACAAAATATAATTCCTAGTCATTGAATTATTAATTAATATCCTAACCATGATGTTGCATTTCTATCACTTCAGTCTGTGGTCACGCTGCCTTTTATCCCCATCGTAAATATCCAAACATTGATTAATAATAAATAACTTCATCACATTTTCCTTTCGGTCCACTCCCCAGTAATGTTATTAACCTCAGCTGCACTTTTGGACTCTGTGTCTCTCTTCTACAAGTTTAGATTTACGTTTTCATCAGTCATTCAGTAAATTACATCCATTTTAAATAGATGGATGATGACATTTAAAATACTGTTTAAATTAAAGTATCACGGTTCACGGTCAAGAATATGTTCCTTTTTCCTCTTTATGTCACTGACAGCTGGGATTTAGGTTGCCATGGATACCATACCACAATCTAAAGAAGATCAAATGCTCCTTGGCTCTCTCATCACAGCTTCAAATGTATCCAGCACATCTGACGACCGCATCCTGACCCATCCTACAGGTATTTAAAGACAAATGAATTATCAAATCAAATTTTTTTGAAAAAATTTTTTTGTTTTGTTTTGTTAATTTATGTTAGGAACAGAAATTTCTGCTGGAATGGACCAAACCGACAAACCAATGAGGGCAGCACCGGTCTGTAGTTCAAGGCCCGTGGTAGCAGGTAAGACAGCGCTGCTGCCCTCGCCCGCAAAGGCGTGCACGACCCGAGAAGGCAGCCAGTCGCACACGTCGATCAGCAGGAATCCGACCACGGCCGACACCGAGCCAGGCAGCGAAGGTAGGGCCATTCAGCAGATGCCAGCACCTGCTCTTCCCGTTTAACACTGAACAGCAGATTCATCCTTTCTTTCCGAGACCTTTGCGCTGCGATTCTCCTGGCCTGCCTGTTCTGTCGACCTCTGGACTGTTTACTGGCCACCATCCAGGGGTGCAACAGCTGGATTTGCTCTCTTTGCACCTCCGTGTGCGGCTGCAAATCCACCAGCCTGCAGCCTCTTCTGGATGCCAGCCACGCCTGCGGCCTGTGCGAGTGTGTGGGCGCTCGCTGCTGCCTGTGCGACATCTGCAGGCAGACGACAGAGTGCCTGGACTTCGCCATGGAGATTTCCCAAATGCTTTACCACTAATGAGCAAGTGATTAACCCCACCACAACGCAGGAAGTTTAGGGGAACTTTTATTTGTTAAACTCCTGTGAAAAAGCCAACTGTAATGGACAAGACAAAAATATCAGTTCGTGGTTAACAGTCAGTAGAGCACTTGGATATATGACAGGAAATAAATAATTCTGAGCACAGGTGAAGAACAACAATGCTGGGAGATGTGAAAGATGCAGTCAGTAGCTTGAGTCAAGGTTTGGCTAAGAAAAAAAAGGTCAAATGGTCAATTTAAAAGTCTTGAAACCAAGTTAAAGTTCCCTTATACTTATTCTTATATTTAAACGGACCACAGAATTTAATAACTTGGAACACTGCACTTTAAAAAAAAACAAAAAAAAACACAAGGCATCAGTGTTTAATTGCCACTAATGTGCTTGTTTTTGCCAGATAATATTTTATTTAATGTACATGTGATCAGCAGAAGACACTTTTGTAAATGTGATTTTTTGTTTTTTTACAGAATAAACATCGTCAGGTCAAGCAAGTTATTCCTTGAAAGTGAGGCAAATGGTTGTTTTATTGAGGTCATTGAAAATTTAAATTCAAATGAGCACTGATGCACTGTAAAGCATGAGAGACCATGAGGAAAATTCAAATCAGATTGATGAACATAATCGCTGACAACACATACATCAATCAGGAGAACTTGCTTATCAAACTATTACTGGGGCAGTAAAAGATGCTGAGAACTACAGTACTGGATCTATAAAATTGTTCTGCTTTTCTTGTGCGGTCTTGCATGACTTCCACTGAACACACGAATCTCAAAAATGCTGATTTTTCTTCTGTAGTTCTCTGGAAGAAGTCTTGCTTTGGCTAACTAGCTGTGGCAGCCAGGGATTTTTCCACTGCGTTCAAAGTTTATTACAAATGACATGCAACCGGCTGTAAACTGTCCATTATGCGAAATGCAATTAAAAAAAAAAGGACACAAGCTCTCTTAAAATGCATAGAATACATAAGGTGCAATAAAATTGCTCAAAATAAAATATCCTTATTTACAAAATGTAGAAAACGTTCCACATTGTGCCAACTGATTTTTTTTTATTTATTTTTTTTACAAAGATCCCTTCTGTAGCTGCTGGTGAAATAACTCAACCATAGATGAGCGCGCCCCTGCTAATAAACCCTGATTTTACTCAGTTAAAATATATTATTTTTATTCTAATTACATTATAATTTACTTTGTATTGTAATCTCTTTGTGTTTATAATGCCAACCAAAAAATAGCTCACAGCTTTCTTCCCTACAGATTACTACATAAAGCTAAAATTATATCCCTCTTAAATCTCAAAGACTTAAAAATAATGTAAAATTGTTGTTTCTTGGCAGTTTAGACTACTAGTCTAATATACAATATTGCATTTTTGACAGGATTGCATGTATAAACCTGAACATGAACACCTGACCAGCGGCATACACGATTATTTAGGTCTGTGCGGCAAACCAACTTTAACGTCCACGTTAGTTTTGTCCGGAATATAAGTCAATACCTACAGTGTAAACTATAAATAGACTCAGACACTATTTAAGGATCGACCACACTACCTGACATTTCCTGTCGCTATGGAGACCTTCTGACCGCCACCCGAAGTGTATCACAAGTCCTCGTCCATTTCAAAGCTGCTGCGGCTGCTGGTTTTGGAGGCACCCGGTGACAGAGGAGAAAACAGGAGCTCGCCTGTCCTGTCTGGGGACAGGGTACAACCATCGTCCATAAGAATGTCTCCCAAGCCAACATCGGGGTAGAGCGCTGATGCGGAGCCGTCGTCTAGTTCGGCAAAGCTCAGGCTGCCCAGATCCAGGGGGCTGCTGATGGTACCGTGGGCCGGGGAGTTTGAAGACGGCGGGGAAAGGAATGAGGCTGGTAGAGCCTCCCCCATGGCTGCTGCTGCACCCATACTGAGGAGGCTCTGGGAGGAGGCATCCGCGCTGGGAGCCAGAGACTGGCGGCTCTGGGGAACCTGCTGCTGCTGCTGCTGCTGCAGCAGGAGAGTGGGATCGGAGGTGAGGGTTGGTGAGACGCTGCTGGACGAGGGGAGGCCATGGTGTCGTGCCTGCATTTCTAGCTCCTGAAAAAAAAAAAAAAAAAACAGCCACGGATGAAATAGTTGGGTCAAAAATGTAGTCACAAAAGTAGATCCCAAGTCTAAAATTGAATTCAAACTGACCTGGATGCGTAACAGGAGGGCATGGTTTGCCTGCTCAAGCTTTTTCTGACGCATCTCAATGTCCTTGGCTCTGTGCTGCTCCTTTTGCAACTTCCTGATGTAGTCAACCGATGCCTTCAGAATGGTGCCTTTGTTCCAACGCATCTCACTGTCACCATTGGAAAAAGGGAAGCAAAACTGAATCCAGACATTTTTCTGCGGCTGCGGGGATGTCACATTCTCCACTCGCAGCTCTGATGTCTAAAACGATTCAGCAAAGAACAAAGACGTTTTAATCCGTTAGACTTACGGATCAGTGGATTTGGGTATCATGGTACCCAGCTCCTTGATGCGGTCATTAATGTTGAATCTTCGTCTCCTCTCAACTGCAGACAAGCAGGAATGACAGGCAGAAAAAAACAGTGGTAAGTTTTTCAGATCTGGCATTTGAATCACTCAGGAGGCAAAATAATAACAATCCATCAAACAAACGTGACAGCAGAGCCGATCTGCACTGCATGTTAAGATAACTGGTTACAATTTAGTCTGACTTACTGAGGTTGTGGTTGTCCTTCTTCTGCCTTTCTTTCAGTAAAGCCTTAGCATCCGTTTCTGAAAGACACATGCACAGTTTCTTAAATAAAAACAGGAATTGCAGCTTCTCCCTGATCATAACAGGCAGGAAAATAAATCTGTTACTATACCTGTAATTTCCCTTTTAATTTTTGGAAGGTCAGCAGGACAGGAGTTGCTGACAGTCAGCGTGGGTGCTGCCATTCCAGGACTGTGGTAAACATCCAGCAGATTTCCTGGGAGCTGCATGATGCAACATGTTACAAGTAAGTAATTTTACTAAATGGTAAGCAAATCTGACTGTCTTTCCTGTTTACATAGGAGTTAAAATTTGAATTAATTCAACACATATTTGTGTTTCCACATGTAGAACTATGTCGCCAAGAAAAAGCAGGTGTCACATTTAGGTGAAAATGTTTCAGGCTCCAAAGTTTTAGTCATGTATTAACAGAAAAGATCACATCCTAAGACATTTTACCTCGCTGCGCTTCCTTTTCATTTCTTCCAAAAGCATCACCATAATCCTCATTTTTTTGCTCAGCAGCCAAATTTGCAGGAAGATGGCGGTTAAAATGTTCCGTTTTATGAGCACAACCTGCTTTTTCTCACTTTAGCCTGACTTCTACCCTCTGGCAGCTTCCCCACTCCCACCCAGCAGTTTTGTGAAGACTAGTAACTGAGTGCCAAATGTGTAGATTTACTTCTACTGCTTCACAATTCCTCACAAAGAAGCCGTACGTTCAAAGGAGAAACTGGAGTCTGAGCATCAGCAGAAAAGACACGCATGGCATTAAATAGTTGCCTCACACTGCTAAACAAAAGAAAGGAAGAAGAAAAGAAGACAAGGAAGTGTTGCAGTTGAGGCTGAATAGATTGGCTGTTATTCCTACCGTGCTGGGCAACTGAAGACCTGAGTCAATCAACGTAATGATATCATCATTAAAACTGGATTCAAGACTAATGATGTCGTCGATGACGTCGTCAATCTAGATAAAAAAAGAAAACAGTTAATGTCTGATTGTAACAAGATGCTCTGTCTGTAATCAGATTAATCTAAGGTCTATACAGGCTGGATGCCAACAACAAACATTTGACCCACTTAACAGCCTGACAATCTGAAAGACACGGTTGCGTTCAACTGCAGGCTTTCAGCTGTAGGCGCAGTATTTAACATCCTATTGTGACAACAAGCCAAGAAGAGATGACAGAGGCATGCATCATCAGAGTGGGACTTTCTACCAAATCACTTAGGGGCAAATGTAAAAGCAATTAGGCTAGAGATGAGCCAAAGGTTGCACATTAAGCCTCTAAAAACTGACACAAGATAAACGGTTGAACAATGAGTTCTACCAGAAAATCAGGTTAGTCTGAAACTGAAACTGTGGGAAGCTACTTGCATAAAAACGTAAAATTCCCATACTTCCTCCTTGTTTGAGCCGATGTTAAGTAGAGCCATAGGACTGTTCGGAGCACTGCTAGCAGCAGGAGCAGCTTCGGGGGCTGAAGTGGACTGTTGCGCGGGGGACACACCCAGAGTCCGATTAACTGCCACGTTCCCCAAGGTGGTCGACAGGTACTGCTTCACCTGTTGCCTCTGGGCCTGCTGGATGTGGTACTTTGTGGGATTCTCCAAATGGGTCTGCACCTGAATATTTTTTAGAGATGAATTGATCTGCTTGAAAACTGTAAAAAGGAGATTAAAAAAAAAAAAAAAAAGAGTCAAACTTAACACTCTTACTTTTAGCACTTCCACAGGCACCTGTGCAGGAGGGGGACGGGCAGCATTTTGGGGCAGGGTAACAGAGATGGCTGGAGTGGAGTCGGCTGCCCGGAGCTGAGAAGCAGAGGCCTGCTGCTGGGCCTCACGTCGCTCCTGCTGCTGAGCCTGTTCCCTCATCAGCTGCTGTCGCAACAACACTCTTGACGACATGGCTGGAGTAGATTTTGAGGCCTAAGGATGGAGCTTAAGACAGAACAACTTTTTAAAAAACCATAATCTAAAATATTCATGTTACTGCATTATACAACTGTAGACTAACAAATTTTGTGATGTATCCAGATCCTAGCGCGAATTGATTTGAAATCTATGAAATCTACTGATGAAATCAAATTATATAGCCTCTTTCACAAGCAAGATTACAATCATTACATAACGGCACGTTCTTTCCTTACGCCATTGCCTCTTCAGTTTGTTTCCCTTCAAATAAAAACTTAACCCGTGTAAATGTTGCTGTGGTATGACAAACCTGATAGAGAAAGATAATATGATCAACTGTGAAGCGCCGTAAAACCTAGGACACCTTTTTTTACAGGGTCAAACAGCCACTGTAAAAAATTGACCAAACACCCGCCATTTAATGGTTTATCTATTCAGCTTTGCACTCAGCCAGATCTCTAGGCATAAGGGCCGACTTTCAAAACAAAACAAAACAAAACCTAAAACGTATATACTAACTTATACCTCGGTAATTGTCACATGGACATTTCCATTTTCTGCTGCTCTGTACTAAAACAGCTAATGTCGCGCTTGCTAAAATGTCAACTGTTGTTAAACAAAAGCAGTCGTCAAATTATTTGCGATTAAATGAAGAACCTAACGTAAATATGCATTTGCGTGTAGCTGTCACGCAGCCCCAGAGGGGGCGTCAGGGCTTCGCTGTTTGACACCTAACACCGAATACTAACGGGCCCACATCTGTCTGAACAAGGATACATTAACACAAAGAATTTTATCACGGAGAGATTAAACTATAGCGTTTGTTAAATTACAATCTTTTATCAATTGGAAAGGTTATGCTGAAAAGCTGGTCAATGAAAACACTCGACCACAAAGAGGAAGTTACAGTTTAGCTAACTAAGCTAACTAGCTTTGAAACGCTAATGCTAAATAACAAGTTAAATACCGTGTGCTCGAGTAAAGACAAAGAACCTACTGTGAAAGCGGCTTCTTTTCACGGAATCACAGCCAGAAAACACCCAAGTCCTCCATTTTCTTTGCCATTTTAAAGTCCGCTAACGTAGGTAATTCCTATACAGTCGTTAGTCATCGCACGGGATTGTTTATCTGAGGAAGACGAACTGAGGTCATCCGCCGTGGGCTACCCGGAACTATTTCACTGTCACACACTTTCTTCACTTTCAAAACTTCAGTCATCACCAGCAGTAGTGTGTAAAAACTTTGCAGAGCCATTGAGTAATTTGCATTTCAACATAATTATCCAAAAATAAAAAGGTGTTTTAGAAAATCAATTTCAGACTTAATGCAATTTGGGGTGTGCTTTAATTTTCATTTGAAAATCAGAAGTCCATTGCAGATGCGAAGGTGTCTGACAGCTTGGTGGCAATTTTGTCTGCAAACATGGAGAAACAAGAAAGGTTCTAGTTAAATGCATCTCATGCACATTTAGCCTCATCTGAGGGCTAATTCACACATAAATAAAACTTTCACACATCATATTCAATAACAGAGCAGCATTGACACGAGGTGGTAATGAACTATTTATGGACTCAAGAAAAATGAACCCACCCATTTTGTACGTATGTATGTGTTTACACATTTGGGTTAAATTTTATTAATGAATGTTAAAGAAACAAAAAGACGAATACGATAATAGAAAAAATATGTATAAATAATAAAGACACCAAAGGAGATGATTACGGTAATACCCCCATAGATACCTGAAGATGAATATGTATACAAACCTGCTCTTTTCTGTTGCTTTTTCCTCTTCTTGTTGGCAGCCAGGAGAGCTTGACCCTGCTGGAGGGGATCTATATCCACTATGTCTCTTAAACGAGGAGCTCTGGCTGCTGCCTCACTTGCAGGCAAATCTGTTTTTGACTTCTGAGATTTTATCTCCACCGTCATTGGACCAAACTATTAGACACATAAAAGCACAGAAAGTGAAAGATATCTCAGATTTTAAGTTCTCAAACAACAACACTGAAACAAACATTAGATGTGCATAGTTTCCCGACCTCAGGGTCCCGTTCACCATCCATAGATTCAGTTTCTTCTTGGATTTCTGGCTCTTCCAGGGACCCTCCCATCATTTCCAGGCCAGCGTATTCGTCGCTTTGGCCACCTTCTGTCATTCCAGTAGTTTCCATGCAGAATCCCATTTGAATATCAGGACAAGATGACTCTGAAACAGTTATGTTTACATTTGAATACTGTGACCAAGACCATCCACTAAGGAGTTAAACCAGTTTTATCTGGACAACCTGTTCAGGTTGTTCCTACCAGCAAGAACTTCCTGATTCCCTTTCTCCAGCTCATCCCAGTCAAAGGCTTTACCCATCTCTGTGACAATTTCAGCGCTGATGTGCGTGGGAAGAGTGTGTGTCTCTGGAGGGTGTGTGAAGTAGCTGATTCTGCCACTAAATAACACATTAAAATCAACACTCTTCCCACACTGGCTGAGCACCAGCATCATATTTAGCAAATCTTATTTACTCACCCAGTCCAGTCCATTAACACACACTTGGCTGCTTTATCAGTGTCAGGGAGCCCCCCCTTTCTAAGTTTGCCTTGACGCCTTGCAAGCAGTGACAAAAACTCCAGAGCTGTGTGAAAGTCTTGAACTTTGTAGTGCTCCATAATCTGTGTCAAAAATAAACCAACATTTAATATTTAATGGCAGTTTTTAGGTGAAAAGGCCACAAACTTCTTTTATATATCTGGAGCCCTCAGCTTAGTGGCCTGGAGTCGTGTTGTGGACTGGGGACCTCCATACCTGCGTCTTGTTGCAGCGTCGCAGGATGGCTTCAACAGGCGGAAGAGGATCTACCAGCTGTTCAATTTTCACACAATTTCGAAGAATCATTGCAGCATCGGTTGTTGAAGTTGCCATGACAATACCAGGGCAATCTAGAAGCTTAATGTGTTTGTCCAAATGCACCTGTTGAAGGCACCTGAAATCCAACAAACCTTTTAGAAGACCAGCAGCTCACAACTGGCTCTCAGCAGTTTCCTGTGCACTTACTTGGTGACGCCAGGAGTGGCTCCAACATTACACGCACGTGCTCGTTTCAGACTGTTGATCAAACTGCTCTTTCCCACGTTTGGGAAGCCTACCAACGAAAGTAGCAAAATATTTCACCGGGCATGAAAGTAACTCAACCACAGAGTGAAGAAAGACAGGCTTACCGACAACACCCACAGTGATGGCGGTCTTTATATCTTGGTTGCGACAGTAGTTACCGAGATGCTTCATCAAGCAGTCTGCACCGACACAAGCGCTGCTGCTGAGAAGCTCTGCAGTAGCTTGCGTCACTGGCACATTACTGCGTTTCTGTTCATCATACAAGAAATGGCACAAGTGGGAAATTCTCTACAGGTGTTTCAGATTTTGAGCATAATAAATTATGTAAAAATCACTGGGCTGCATACCAGGTTCTTTGTCTGTTGCTGGGTGGATGCTTTAAAAGCTACTGTTGGAAACTCGTTCCGGAGATACTTAATCCACTTTTCTACAATATCTTTTGACACCAAATCTATGACCAGATAGAAAGGCACCCATGTCAGAGTTTGTGCAGTCACTAATTCATGAAAATATTGAAGCACATTTTGTTTTCTTACCGATTTTATTGAGCACTAAAACAATCTTCTTGTTTGTTCCACTCTGAATTACTGCCTGTTCAACCTGAGGACATCTACAGCCAAGAGGGTCACGTGCATCCAAAACTTCCAAAATCACATCTGATGCCTCGATTACCTATGAACAAAATATTATACTGTAAACAAACCTCTTAGATTATGTGTCTGAGTGTATCCACACAGAAGATGCCAAGCCATCTTTGAATCTTCACCAAGCTTTGAAATGTCTGAGGCTCCTTCTTACCTTTTTAAATTCCCTGTAATATGCTTTTCTTGAGTTCTCATTTTCAAAATTGACATGCTTCTCCAAAGACTGCATATCTGCCTCCTGTGAATGCAAAGCATATAAACAGTAATCACGACAAACGGAAACTAGAATACAGATAAAAGAAAATAGACAAAACAAAGGCCATAATTAACATCCTAGAAAAGATCTCCAACGAATAAAAACTGGTCTGTCTGGAAGGATCAGTCACTGATTAGTGCCACAATCATATCATGCCACCCGCATTACATTTTGAGAAAGTATTTTCTTTGAGAATGTCAGTGGATGGACAAAAAGAAATCTCTTACAGCCGGTTATTTGTTTCGCAGAAATCTTTGACTTACCCTCTGTTCAAACTCTCTTTGACGCTGCAAAATGTCATTTTGAAAGTTTTGCAGATTCCTCCTCTTCATTAACTCTCGTTCTCTGGAAATTTTTTGTTGTTCCTGAAGATACTGAAGCTAAGTGGAAGAGACAAGATGCAAGAATGGTTAACCTCAAATAAGTGCCTGCACAAAAACGTCATATAAGATAGAATAAACATTAGTCACCCTTTGTTTTCGGATTTCTTCTGGATTTCTTTTGACTTTGATGTGCTGCACAGATGAATGCTCAGAATTCTTTGCTCTACCTGAAGCTTCACCCTTCCGTTCATCTGCATTCTAAAGAACAACAGCTCAAATTTAATAATTCTACTTATTTTATTTTGACATTGCCTTGTGGTTGTTTTTAAAATAATACATGACAATCTTTTGACAAAAATAATTAAAAAGGAAACTGAAAAATACATGATGATCATGGGTGAAATCACTTAGCAATAAATGCAAGGGATTTTTATGCAAGGATAAGTTGTTTTTTCGATCTATAAGGCAGAGATTTGTCTTAAATAAAGATACACAAAATGCACAAAATTACTGTCATTACCCAGAGTGGTTTGTTTATAATGAGCGTTAGCCTAAAAAGTTAAACATTAGCGGGGTAACGCTAGCATTTACCTTAAATTTCCCAAAGAAGCCGAGACGTTTCGCTCGTTTTTGTTCTGTGAATTGAAAGAAGAAACAAGACCACTTTAAACTAAAGGCAGTTGTGATGGTGAAGCATTTTTGTAAATAATGATTTAACAAAACATACTAGCTTTCGACATTTCTCCGTTCTTCACGTGTGACCAGAAGAAGACATGCGCACGAGCAGACGTCTTCGACAACATCCGGTGTTGTCAAAATAAAAGTGTAAAGAAGCGCAGAACAAAAGTATGACATTTCCTTCAATGAAAAACCTTCAAAAGAAAATAACAAATCCACCACAAATCTAAATTATTATAATTAGGCACCACCGCCACCACACTACATCAAGGAGTCAAATGTTGCTTTTATTAAGTTACTTTAAGTTATGTTTACATGTCCCCAAATTTCAGCTGAAACAAGTAGTGAGAATTTGTAAAATAGTAGTTATTTTGATGTGTGTATGTAAAATGCAGCAAGGAGGAGCTTTTCATTGACTGTAATATTCTGACTGTAATTTCTCAAAATATCAAAATTGTTGTTATTGTTGTATAGCTCCTATGATTGATCAAAACAGATGCAAGCAGAGGCACCGATCAGTAACTTGAAATAACATTTTAAGATTGAAACAGTTTTCTTTTGTATAATAATAATTATGTCACAATCATAATGATATATTAATATAGTCTGTTGTGTCCATTGTTATTTTTAAAATAATTTCATCTTTGTTTTTTCATATTTAGGTTCCTGGAAGATTTTTCCATGGTCTTAACAACCTGGATACTGCAGGTAAGCGCTCACGTGCCTGTAAACCAGCCAATGACTGACAGGTGGTCCCAGTATATTGACTGGCTCAATTACCTCCTGTGAGTTGACCTCAGGATCTTTATCTCTCCGGAATGACCTTTCACTGGAGGAAAGCAGAGGTTTACTAAAGCTGCTTTGTGGATTAATCCTGCTTCCAGGAACTCACCTCAGACTTGTTTTGACCTCAGGATTTTGACATCCGGAGAGGAAGAGCACGGATCCTGACCCTGATCCTGATCCTGGACCTGTTCCTTTGGTGTCACACTGGAGAAATGAACCATCGACAAATGATATATTACAGGTATCCGGACCTGTTTCACCTCTAACAAGTAGTCAAAGGTGTCTTTGCAGCACCCATTACACACTTTCCAAGGGGAAACCGAGGTTCTCAGGTAATTAGCTGGATATTTGAACATAGTGGAGCTCAGCTGCTATTTAGGAGTCCAGCTGCAAATGATATCTTCAAATGCATTGTGTGTTCTCAAATTTTATACAGAGAGATGCTTTTAGCTGTCTAGCATTATTTTCTCTTTATGGATTATGCACAGTTCTAGCAGTCAGCTAACTTTATGTCAGACAAATGGCTGAGATAGAGCCGTTCATCAAAAATAACAACCAAATATGTGTGTGCTTGAATCTTTAATCAGTACTAATGTTTTTTGTGTATGCAACATGATTCACATCCTCTCAGCATACAGAGAGAATAGTGTCACATGTGATTATAGAGGACAGGTTAAAATATGCCTCTAATTGTTGCTGTGTCCTACAGCAGTTTATTACTCAAATATGCTTCTGTCAGTATCCTTGATTTTTAATATTCTCATGTAGATCTGATACACAGATAGTCATTGATACATATAAACTTGCATGTTCATATTTGCTCTAAAAAGTTGCATTTAGTAGGTATTTTTTGCAAAAAATGTTGGGCTTTTCTACATTCACCACAAGTGTCACATCAAAAATCCCATTAAATATCAATTAGAGCTGAAAGGCTTCTTATTTTCAAGTGGTTCCAATGCTGACTAGAGCATTTCTGATGTATCATCTATATACACCTAAAAAAAAGACCCAACCAAAAGTCAGATAATTTTTGCATTTTTTTTATTGCTTTTCCATTTGCCAGAAAGCTATATTTACTAAAAAATAACATAAAATAAAATAAACAATTAATATGTACTGTACAAATCATAACATTTCTCACTTTGTTTACAAAAGAGAGAACGTGGAGATTTATGCAGGAGCCACAGAGGAAACCTCTGTCTTCGATGTGGATACTTCAGAGCCATCATCCACCTCTTTGCCAAAGAGCTTCATAATGCAAACCCGGAACTGCGGGGCGAAAACAAAAGACACGTTCATGACATGGTAACGCTTTAAAATGTAAACAAGAGTGTGACAGCTGTGCCCACCTGTCGGTTCATGAAGACGTAGATAATTGGATTGTAAATGGTGGCGCTCTTGGCAAAGTATGCAGGCATGGCAGCAGCCAGAGGATGGAAGGCATATCCCGGGTTAGCCGCAGCAAAACAGGCAAAGAAGGTGTATGGTCCCCAACACACGCAGTATGCCACAATCATGACAACCACCATCCTGGACACTTCTTTCTCAGCTTTCTGGGTGGATTCTGATTCCTTCTGCTGCATGGCAACCTATGATTGACAGACAGATGCAGTGAGAGGCTCTGAACGCTGGAATCGCTCTTTAATTAGACAGAAACCGGCTGGTTTATACTTACTGCTCTGATAGCCAGCCACACTGCAAGGTAGCACAAGATGATGATTGCCAGAGGAATTATACAGCATGTAATCATGAGAACGATCATGTAGGACTGGACTCCTGGGTCCTCGCTGCCACTGAACACATCAGGTCCGCAGGAGGTCTTCAGTCCATGAGGCCAGTACCTGATGCAAGAAGATGTTTAGTTTTTGGTTTTGATTTTTTAAATGAAAAAGTGAGATATGCATCAAGCTACCTGCTCCATCCGAAGATTGGAGGGGCACACCAGATCGCTGACCAGACCCAGGAGAACACGATTCCAGCCGTGGCCCATTTAGCATCAAACTTGACATTTCCAAAAGGTTTGCACACGACTACCCATCTCTCCCAGGAGATGATAGTCAGCGACCAGAGAGCAGCGATACCTGTGTCAGGACGTGGAGTACTCATAACCGAGCACAGGTGCAGCATTTTGCTTCAAACATTGGGAGCGCTTACCACAGACGGAGACAACATAACCCTCAAAGATGCACATCGGATGTCCCAGAATGAAGTAGCCAAAAAACTGATTGCACACACTAATAGTGCTGGCAAAAACTGTCTCTCCAAGATCAGCAATGGCGAGATTGACCAAGATCCAGTTTAGAGGATGACGGAGTTTCTTGAACTTTGCAGTGGCCACCAGCACCAGACCATTGGTGAAGACAGATAAGATGACCACAATAAACATCCAGAAAGTGGCGACATTGTAAACCCATCGTGGAGCGATGTGGTAGTTGGGACCCTCGAAGGGATCTGAGGAAAGAAAAGAGAGCAAACTTATGATCGCTGTCACCACATGTTCAATATTCCCTTAAAAGAAATATCTTAAACACCAGCAGATGTTCTGCATTCTGCCGCTAACCAGGCGGCGGTCCTTTGATTTCATCGTGCACTACAAAGCTCTGATCACTGGAAAGATTTTTCTGAATTAGTAGCAGATGAAGTGTAGCGTGGTACCTCTGGTATGATTGCTGTTTGTGTAAGTGAAAGCAGATCCTCTCGTTGTGTCTTCATGGTACCGCCTGGCAGCGAAAGACTGTTTTCCCCATTCCTCTGCCATTCTGACTGCAGGAGGTCGGCCTTTCTCGTCACTCTCGGGCTCTGTGAGCAATTGCTCTGCCACTTTTGACTTTAGCTTTTATAGTTTTGCTTCAGACTCTGAATTGGATTATCCCACAATCAAATTACTGCTGTGATGTGTCGCCAGCTCGCTGCTACCTGTGCAAGGTAAGCAAAAGCAAGCGTATTTTCAACTGTGATTAAAGTTATCAGCTTATCAGGTTAAGACACAAAATGCCCAAATAATCTTGTTTGAAAGCGGATTTAGGTCCACTCTGTTACACATGGATTAGTTTTGAGACGTTTGATTATCATACTGATGTAAATTTTAGGCCACTGTTATCAATGCAGCCAGGAAGGTTATTTATTGTCATATTATTTTGGATGCAGGTCAATAAGGGTCATTTCAACATTTTTAGGTGTTCTTTGCACAATGCTAAAGTTAAGTTTGCCGTTTAAAAAGAACAAAACAGTGTGAACAGCAGTATAATTTGAAAAAAGTTTAAGAGTTTGCAAAAATATAAATATGCAAACTCTGATGTGCATAAGTGGAGAGCCAATTCTTAAAGCTGATTGGATAAGTGGTGACCCACAGGTCGTTAACAGATGTCAGGTGAGTGGAGTCAGACCCCTCTAATCTCTCCGGAAAGACGAGTTCAACTCAGAACAAGGATTCTTTCACGCTCCTTTGATCCAGCAACTCACGTCACAGCCCTTATGGTCCCAAGGGCAAAGTAGGCATCAGCGACACATCCGCGCGCTCAAAAGGAGGACGCTGTCAAAAGCATAAACCACAATTTACAGGTTCTAGTGACAACAAATATATTAATCGTCTTGTTCAAAAGGCCACAATCGCTTTAGAAAACAACAAAAACGTAGACATGTTGATTCATTTTTATTGTGTATATTGATTATATACATATGAGAAATGAATTCTGCACAATGCACATGTGTTTTCCCATCCCAGGACACCTTTTCTGTTATTTCCTGCCATCCTCTTAGCAGTAGTGATAGCAGGCATCATCTTGTTGTTATTTACAGTTTGTAGCACAGTGAGGTCACTTGAGGTCACGGGTTTGATTTTAGGCGCTTGTGGTCTGCATGTTGAAGTGTCTTTGAGCAAGACGCTGAACCCCAGACCTCCCCTGAAGCTGCATCTGCATTGCACAAATGTGTGTGTACGGTTGTCTCCTGATGGCCACATGGCATACGCATGTAACATTACATTGCATTTATTTACAGTTGTCTTTGCACATGAGTCCAAAGAATAAAGTCCAGTTCTAAAGAGCCTACAGGGAACCAGAATGCTAGATCCACTCACATTTGTGTGAGAGTTTCTCCCAACTTGGTCTTGAACCACTAACTACAGTAGAAGTAGGTTGATCCATTAAAATTGAGGTGATGATTTCTAATGTCTCAAAAAAACAAATAAGATTACAGGGACAACTCAGGGTCCTCCACAAAACAGATTAACGCTGAGTAATTACTTCTGGCAGGGCCTGTCCGTAACACTTTAATCTCTCCGGAACGACGGTTCATTGCGGGATAAAGCTTAGGATAACAGCAGCTCCTATAGTGCTTTATATAATATGATGATTCTGTGATTCGTATCTCTGGAGTCTACTTCTTTCATGCAGGTGAGCTGGCTTCCACATCTGTGAGACGAGGACTTTGCACCAAGAGGAGGATGGATCCAGGAGAAATCATTCAGTCATTTTCTTAATATCATATATTATTTACCTATAGACCTCTGTTAAGGTAGGTTTCTAAATAATTGAGGTCTGACTCTGTTAAACTAATGATTGATTTATTAGAAATGTTATGTCTAAAAGTAGACGCTGATGTGCATTTTAAAATGTGTAGTTGATCATTTTGTTACTGTCAGTTACTTCCCTGTGATGCTGGGATGTTTCGAGAGCAGGTCTGGAATTCCGCTAGTTCTGAACTATTCATGTTTGGTAAAAGTTCACTACTAGCAGAACTCAGATTTGCTCCCGACTACCGTCGAGGAAATCTCTCCATCTTCTGTCTGAAGCGATAGATGAGACTCATTTTTACTGTGCACGATTACACTGGTGAGGGGTTAACAAAGCCAGCCGTTATATGGTAAATGTTTACCTCACATCAGGTAATAAGCCTCTTATTATTCTCTACAATGTTTGCATGTTGTGTGATAAATGTCCCGACAGGAGGAGCATGCTTTGTTTGGGCTGTTTTCATACCTTTTGGGCTCTTTTCATACCTTTTGTGTTCACATTTTGTCACGGGTTATTGTAACCCTCTCAGAGAAAAGACATGATCACCTATTAAAATGTAGATTTACTTTAAACTGTAATTCACTGCAATAAAGATGAAAATGTTTTTAAAATGCTTATGTGCAGTGCGTGCAGTAAGGTAAGAATTTATTTAAACATGCACACTATACGTGCACTCATAACTTCCTACTCACCAAGTTCAGCAATATTTGTAAGTGACAGAGAACTTAAAGATTATATACATTGCATGTGCTCTCATTGCAGAGTAAGTTATGTTCAGACCAGATCTACTCTATTGTGATGCAGCTATATACAGTAGCAATACTGTATGAATAAAGACGAAGCCAATCCATAGCATGGAATATTTATTTCACTTTTTTTAAACGTTTTTGTCTTGCATGCAACTCTTGATGTGTAAGAATAATATAAGCCCACTCAAAGCTATTTACAACATCTATGTCAAAAACAAGCTTCACAACTTAAGAAGGTGAAACTTTGGAGACTTCAGTGACAGATTGACTTGTTGATGACTCCTCATCGTCGGCTCCACTCATCCCCAGCATTTTCTTCATACATGAGCGGAACTAAAAAGAAGAAACAAGCGCTTGAAAGTCCTGTAGCAGATCGTTACATTTCCACTAGAGGGCGCTATTTGTCTCAGTATGTGCACAAAGGTCAAATCGCCAACCTGTTTGTTGAGGACGACGTAGATAAGGGGGTTGTACACTGCAGAGGATTTTGAAAAACAGGAAGGTATGGTCGCCAATCTCAGGTCAAATGGTGTCCCACGATTATTGACGGCCCACAGAGCAAAAATGGCGTAAGGCAACCAGCACACCAGGAAGCCAAATATCATGACCACGACCATCCTGGTCACCTCCTTCTCTGCCTTCTGGGTGGATGCAGACTCAGCCTGGGCCTTCGCTGCCTGCGGAGAAAGTTAGGACAGGATAAAAGTTAGAAAAGTGCAGAATAGTATATTTCAAAATATTATTCTCAATTACAGGCTGAGATACTAGTACATATAAATGAGTAACATATGCAAAATAAATAAAGCATTCAAAGTCACACTTGAGATAGGAATAAAAAGACACAAAGCATAAGCTGAAACAGAACACTTCATTTAAAAACAATGTTATCAAACAAAGCACACACACAAAAGCCCAGTGAAGGTGCATCACTTACGGATTTGAGGACGAAAAGTAGCTGTGAGTAGCAGAAAACGATGACAAAGAAAGGGACAGCGAATCCAAAGCCAAAAATGAACATCACATAGGACTCATTGTTATACTTGTTGCCAGTCGTGTACCAGTCTGGTCCACAGGAGCATTGGAAACCCTCTGGGATATACCTAAGAGTATACCACAGAGTGAGTCAGTGCTGTTCAGGAGGGCAAGAATAACTCCACTACACTGGTTTTGCAGTGATAATCCAGTTGATAACTGGATTTACCTGCTAGTAAAAGTCACTTGGTGTTTATACTGACCTGCTCCATCCAAAGAGAGGAGGAACTGAGACCACCAGAGCAGAGATCCAGGTTGATGCGCAACAAGCTATAGCGTGATCAGGCTTGAAAATAAAGTTCCCGAGCGGCTTGCAGACCACCAGCCATCTCTCAAAGGCTATGACGGCAAGAGACCACAGGCTTACCATACCTGCAAGCAAGACAGAGATGAAAGAAAAGCCCACAGAGATCAGAGAGGAACCAAAAGAGGTAGAGATTTGTTTAAAAGCGTAACGTTATCCACCCATCTTCTGTTAACTCCTCCTTAAACTAGGATGGTGGTCAGGATTTAACCCTGGACCAGCCGCCAGTCCACCGTAGGGCGCACTCACCACATACAGTGTGCCTGTTTGAAGGCTGTACGTGAAAACTCACGCGGGCCCAGCGTGCAAACCCGTGCTGCCCGCTGCCGTGTTTTCAGTTGCTGGTCAGCTTCATAAGCAGCTAAAAACCAGCCAACACCAGTTCAGGCTCACAAATTTATCAGCTCAGCTTTGAAAACGGAGCAAATGTTACAAAACCAGATTTAAATTTGCCAATTTGCCATAGCCTTCACATTTTTTTCAAACAGTGCTCCAGTCTGATACCAAGATCGTCTGTCTGAACCGCATAAATACATCTGTAGCACTGGTGCAGCATCAGCTCATCTGACCCAGATAGATCATAATTTCTATTTTCATACTGGAAATATTACATGCCTGGCTCATTAAATACTAAAACGTTAGTGAAATAAGTCATTAAAGTCCTTACCACCAAGGGTTGCTGTAAATCCTTCGATCTTGCATCCCAGCGGACCCATAAACATGTATCTGGCAGCGAAGCAGCAGAAGCAGGTGAGGGAGCCCACGCAGGTGACCAGCAGGTTTGCAACAGCCAGGTTCACCAGGATGTAGTTCAGATGAGACCGCAGCTTCTTATATTTGACAGTGCATGCAATTGTGAGCACATTTATGCCTGTACCAAACACAAATAGGCAAAACATGAACGCTGACATGCAGTAAAAGACCGCTGGGCTCCCCAAGTGATCCTGTGGGACCAGGAATGGGGAGAGGGCTGTGATGTTGTCGGTTTCCAAGGGGATGGGGATATAGAAGTGTTCCTGGAATTCATGCTGGCGATTTCCCCTCATTCTCATCGCTTTGAGTATCAATTTATATTAAAAAAAAAAGTCAATACTTATGAAAAAAACTTTTCATAAGTACTCTAAAATGCTACTTCGTACTCTACAGACAAATATTATACTAGCGCAAGGCCGTCTCGCTCTCGCCGGAGGGGCATGAAAGCCACATTTATAGGAACTTTGAGGGCTCAACTTAATTGGCTTAAGGGAAGGATTTATCTGACCAAAGCTTTGTTTCACCAGCCGCAGAGTCGTACTTCCACACGTGATGCCTGCCCTAGTATCATTGGTTCACCTTGAAATTGGTAAAGATGTGTGCCAAAGCAAAAGCATGCATCAGCACTAATGGATTTTTATTGGACTTTTACCTTCAAGACTTTTCAAAAAGCTTTATTTTTATTCTTTGGTTTTTGTGATTCAGTCAGATGTTATTCGTGGAAAACATTTTTCTTTTTTTCCTCAATACTTGTCACAAATACTTTAATAACTGTGAAAATATACACAAAAAACACAACACAAATGTGTCATCAGTTTTAGGATCTGTTATATTACAGATCTTTATGTTTCCTGGAGTCTAGTTCCTGTTTTTTTAAATTCTCTCTTCTGTGCAGATCATCTCAGATCTATGAAGCCGTAACACCACCATCTGTTGTTAACCATCAGACGGCATCTGTAGTCGATCTGGGTCATTTCTGTGCGGTTCAGACAAACAAACATGTTCATAGAGGCAGTAACGCTTCTTTTGGAGTTGTCTTTACATCAAAATAAGTTTGAGCCACTTAATAACCCATCCTTCTTAGGGAAGAGTGCAGCAGCATTTGCCAGCTAATCTGATTTCACATAATAGTAAGTCTGATAATCTTATGTACTGTAGCCTTTTATAATCCACTCTACTGGTTTAACTCAGGCTTTGTGTCACAATCTTGGCCCTTTGTCTCTTTCCCTGAGATTACCGGATGTGCAGGGCGATAAGGAAACTGACAGACTGCAGAAAAATCCTCATAGATGAGAGTAAACACACGTTAAAATCATCATCGCCATCAACAGTGTGTGTGTGTGTGTGTGTGTGTGTGTGTGTGTGTGTGTGTGTGTGTGTGTGTGTGTGTGTGTGTGTGTGTGATTTACAACTGACCTAACAGAGAAAACAATACTCTCAGCAGGGCCGATTTTGGATAAATTAGTCCTGGCGTTGCCGTGCGTTTTAATCAAACAGCTGAAGGGAAAACACCCTTAAAGGTCAGATGTGTAAGATTTTTAATCATCTGCCGGACAACAACTTTAGTAAACCAGCTTTAGGACATATGCTGTGGATGCAGGCCCTTCCATGTGGTTCCATGGTAGCCGAGAACAGGAAAACTTAAATATAAACTTTAGTATTCACTGCTGTTTCTCATAAGCTCCGACCCAGCGCTTAAACTTTAACATAATATTGTGTGCAACCATAAGTAACAACATGACATACGAGTTTAGTCGTTTAGTGTCCGAGCTGGTTCCATTGAATCCGCCCGAGAGGTTAATCCAGTCAGGGCTAATACAACTCCTAAGCTTATTCTGCTTGTTGTGCTTATTAGAATGGATTATCTTGACCTTTAATGCAGTATCAGGACCAGGAAAGGATTAACCTGTCTTCAGCACGTCAAAAGCCGACATCAGAGATAGAAAATGTCAGACATTTCTGTACATCTCTAAGAAAACTGGAAACTGGTCAATGTGCTGGTTGATACATGGGTACCCTTGAATCACCTGGAGCCTGGGGCCAAACCCTGGAAGCAAACTCTTACACATTTGTTAAAGTGCACACCACTGAAATGAATGCAAACGAAAAGAGTCCCAGAATGGCCCTCACAATGATTTGCCTGGCCACTAAAATGGTTTCTATGGTTACGGAACAATTCTTTGAGAGTACAGTTGGATAGCAGGCTGACACACTGACCACAATAAGCTGATGACAAACTGGGCTCGATACTTTTGTGCACATTTTGCCATCGTTGCTGTGATAACTCTACAGTAAGTGCAGTTTTCCCCTCTTAGTCTTCCACATTTAACACCCCAAGGAGGTCATGTGACAGCCAGCATCTGCCTGCCTTCTGCCTATATTTATGCTATATATAGTATCTGGATTCAGGAATCTTTTTCTTTATCATTGCTTGGCGGAGGTCTTCACTCGTTCTAGTTCATGTAGTTATTGGACTGTTCGACCACAACCTTTAGTTCCTGGAATCAAAACCAACAAAGTGTCAACAAACACAAAACTGTGAAAAGATACTGACTGGAGGAAACTGTTGCGATTCTTAGGGGTAATAGCCTCACATATCTTTAAAAAAATCTCCAACTGCTGCTTCAGTAATCGTGCAGCTTTGCACTCTTATCCTGTTAGACCGTCAAAGTTCAGCCCTCCACTCGTTGCCTAAGACTCTTAAAGAATGTAAACCAATACAAGCAGCTGAGATTAGCGCTAAAGATCAATGTGTTTGTCTTAGCTCCACTGACCTGGAACTCCACTGTGCAGCTGAAAGCACACAAGCATCATTGAGATCATAACTGGCATCATTTTCCACCTTCCAATTCAGAGATTAGCACCACGCATTGCTTGGAAATGATTTAAGGGTAGAATCATTCGCAATTTTAATGTCCTGTATCACATGAAGATGTGTGTACTGTGTAAAGTTTAGTTTCATTTTTTCCATCTAGTAGTTGCATTCATTTAACAAAAAATATGTCTTTTATATGCATACAAATTGAACACCAGAAAATAAAATGACAACCTGATATAACAGAGTAAAGAGAGTGAACAACAGCTTTTCTAATAATCACATAAATGCAATGTAGAGAAATGTAAGAATCAGGACTGGCAAAGTCACCTCAGATAGATTATAATATATTATTGTTAAACATTTAAATGACTTCCAAATCATTGAAATGTAAAATGTGTGAACAATAATAAACGGTCATTAAAATAAATCTCTGGATGCACAGTTGAAAAGGTATTACTGATGATGAGGCATAATTGCACCAGCATGCAAAAATTCTTTGACAAACTTTTACAATTCATATTTCCAATTATACGTTAATTATTTTTGGATATGATGTGCCTCTTTCGGTCTGAAGACAAGTTTTAGAAATTGCATTTAGGGATCAGCTGGAAGGCGCTGCAGCGTTTACTGGAGCTGCTGCTGGTGTAATACACCTTTCTGTCAGCGGGGGGCGCGCAAACCGTTGATGTGGGCGTGGCAACGTATGTGGGAGCGCTAAAACGGAAATTTAATGCTCAAACATTACTATTGATCACGTATGCCAACGGCTAAATATTGTGTGCGGAGACATAAAATTAGCACAACAGGAGTAGTAAGAGAAAAGTTATTTATGCACAAAAGTCGCCATCTTTAGTAAGGGACAATAAACCCAGTGCTGCAACACAACTTATTGCAATTTGCTGCAACTCTTTACCTTTATCCTTTAATGTTTGCCCCACGTTCAAACAGACTGTATTTCATAGCACCTTATTGTACAGAGTTCCACCAACTTATTGAGAATTCCACATTAGGAAAAAAATGCACGCGTTTCTGTCACAAATGACCAGCGAGCGGTTCTCTATCGCCATGTTTACTTTGGGTGACGCCAACTCTCTTCCATTTTCCTCCGCCTCTGGTTGTCAAGAAGATGGCAGCTTCCAGGCAGGCATGAGAGGAAATACTTCTAAACAAATCGAATGAATTTGGACTATTGTTGCACGATCAGACTACACGCCAGTGTTTTTTGACTTACTGCACCGAAAAAAGTGAGTAGAATTTTGAAATATTCGCGCTCCCGCAGTTTGTTTTGCTTTGTTGTGGCTTACCGCCCGGCCATTTTTCTTGTGGGAGCTCTACAACTAGGCCGATTGTCGAAAAGATGGCTGCTTCCAGAGACGGCATGAAACACAATAACATTCTGTTTATGCAGTTAAATTCCATTTAGCCCTGTTTGAAGAGTGGGGTTAAATGTACTTTTGTATCAGGCAGATTGTGCATATCAAAATAATACGAAAATGTGTTGCACAGAAGTGTAACATTAAGCGACGCTTTGACAGATGCCAGCCGCACAGCTAATGATGTTAGCTTTGGTGAATTAGGGTTAGCATCTAGCCGCTAGTGCTAGGAGTATAGCTAGCGTTATAAAGCATTCGATTATAAAGACCCGGGTTATTTTTCGGACGATTCTCAAACTTCTTCGACGTGGGATAAAACGAATATTTCCTGCGCGGTAACATTTGTAAGTTTTTACTGTTGTCTAGTGTTAATAATTGCGTTACATTGGTTGCAAAGAATGCTAAGTTTGGTAGCTACAAGATGGCGACTCCCAGGGAGGCATGAAAATAGCCGACTCTTGATAACGTTTTTCAGCGCATGTTAATTGTGAGTTGCAGTTACGTATCAGTGTTTTTAGTTGGCGATCTATTTATGTACGCACAATGCCGTTTGTAACTTATGTCGTTGGCACACTATAATAGATTTTCTTCTTTAACCGCTTCCGCCATTTTTTCAGATTGGCAGGAGAGTTAGCGGGGGTTTGTTTGGCTACAAGATGGCGGCTTCCATGGAATGAATTCAATGGTTAGAGACAAATAAGCTACCGCTTATGCAAATAATGCGCTCAAGTGTTTATTTTATAATCATGATCGCGAACTGCAAACAGTTACATATGTAACACACACTGGATTTATATTTTGCAATTGCAACTTTATTAATCCAAGTTACTTTAGCTACTGTGCGTTTTCCGGTCTTCTCTGTGGGGGGGGGGGGTAATACAAACCTCGGTTGTCAGACGCTGCAGTTGAAGTTTTAGGACAGATGGGGGAAAATTTACGAACATTTACAGTAATTGTTAAAATGGGTGTTTCTATTTTTCCGTCTGGTAGAAGTCATGTCTGCCACTGGGACCACGGCGTCAGTTCTGCAGCCGCGGTGGAAACGGGTCCTCGGATGGTCCGGTCCGGTTCCGCGGCCCAGACATGGACACAGAGCAGTGGCCATAAAGGAACTTATGGTCGTCTTTGGTGGTGGGAATGAAGGGATTGTTGATGAATTACACGTATACAACACAGGTAAGATAAACTTTACTTGTATGTTTACATCATTTGTTCTTTTGTACACGTACTTTTTAATCTCAAAGCCAGAGATGTGATTAAAGAAAAGTTAAACGTTTTTGGGTTAAATCTCAGTCTTAAAGCAATTTAATTATTTATATATATATATATGTAAACACTGATTTATGACGCACAAAACAGATGTGTAGGCCTCAGTAGGCCAATATACCGCGTCTGGTCGCATTTGGCGCCATCTACTGGCGGAACTGGTTAGTTACGCGCTTAAAAAAAGGCGGGCTAAAGTAAAATGGATGATGCAGTTTGATTTCACTCTGTCCTTGAATGAACAAGGACGGTCAAAAAAAAGCAAAACTAGTGGGTGCTCAAATGCACAATTCTGAGGAAGTTGTTCAGTTGCACCCTGTGGACGGAAGGGGTTTTTGACTCGAATTTGAATTGAATTAAGTTGTTATGATACTTTTTAAGGTTAAGTTTAATCCCCATCTTTAGTTTGGTTGCATTGAATTAAA
The DNA here is from genome assembly GCA_016586285.1 of Arothron firmamentum. Taxonomy (NCBI): domain Eukaryota; kingdom Metazoa; phylum Chordata; class Actinopteri; order Tetraodontiformes; family Tetraodontidae; genus Arothron; species Arothron firmamentum. Next base: position 17,073 of record BJFM01003269.1, on the reverse strand, counting down.
TTCTGACATCTGCAGAATTGGAATTATAATGGAATTTCTGTTTTGTTTTGTTTTACATTACATTTCTAGGATCTATGTTGCTTTTTCTAAGTTAAAATGTATTATTTTTTGAGATCAAACATGGTTATAGCTGCCTATTTTAAAAAATATTGTCAATGTCATTTTTGAATTTGCAGCTACAAACCAGTGGTTCATCCCAGCAGTCCGTGGTGATATTCCCCCAGGTTGTGCTGCATATGGGTTTGTCTGCGATGGCACAAGGTTGTTGGTATTTGGTGGAATGGTTGAATACGGAAAGTACAGCAATGATCTCTATGAGCTTCAGGTAACTGTTGTTAACCCTATTTCTGATGTGCTCTTACAGAATTGAGTGTTATTACATTTTGTATTGAGGAGTTGTTAATGTTATAGAAGTTTCAGCCATTTTCAACTTCATGTATAAGCAAAGACGCAAAATTGTGTTTTGTCTTTTAAATGTCACGATGTTGCTTCAACTCTGTAACAGGCCAGCAGATGGGAGTGGAAGAAATTAAAAGCAAAAAACCCAAAGAATGGCCCCCCTCCTTGTCCTCGCCTTGGCCACAGTTTTTCTCTGGTTGGCAACAAATGCTACTTGTTTGGTGGACTAGCTAATGACAGCGAGGACCCTAAAAACAACATTCCCAGGTACAGCAGGAGCCACCCAGGCTTTGTGCAAGTACTAAACATTTGTACTCAACTGAGATTGTTGTGCTTTTCTATTCTCAGATATTTAAATGATCTGTACACCCTTGAGCTCCGTGCTGGTTCCAGTGTGGTTGGATGGGATATTCCAATTACATACGGAGTTCTGCCTCCTCCCCGGGAGAGCCACACTGCTGTCGTATACACAGACAAGACAAGCAGGAAATCACGGCTGATAATTTATGGAGGGATGAGCGGCTGTCGCCTTGGAGATCTGTGGACCCTTGACATTGGTGCGTTTGTTTTTGTTTCATTTGTTAAAAACAGACATTGAAAAAGATGGAAGCATCATCCAGATTGGTTTCTTTCTTTCTTTCTTTCTTTCTTTCTTTCTTTCTTTCTTTCTTTCTTTCTTTAATGTGCCGTACATTATAAAACATGATGCTGCTTTTTCCAGATACCCTGACATGGAACAAACCTTCAGTTAGTGGAACAGCTCCACTTCCAAGAAGTCTTCACTCTGCTACCACTATCACAAACAAGTGAGAAAATGCTGCAACCAGTCAATAGCTTCCCCTTTTTTTCATTGCTCGTGTTTGTGTTCTTGGTATTTAAATTCTGAGCCTTGCTGCAACATCTTCTTCTGCCATTATACAGGATGTATGTTTTTGGAGGATGGGTTCCTTTAGTAATGGATGATGTCAAAGTGGCCACACATGAGAAAGAGTGGAAGTGCACAAACACTCTTGCCTGCCTAAATCTTGGTTTGTAAATCTTTTCATCATATTTCAGTGTATAGCTTCGCATTAAAAAGCTTCTTTAAAAACATCTTGTAAATCTTTGTCTGTAGATAACATGTGCTGGGAAACAGTGTTGATGGATACTCTTGAGGACAACATCCCAAGGGCCCGTGCTGGCCACTGTGCAGTGGCCATCAATTCCCGGCTCTATGTTTGGAGCGGCCGTGACGGTTATCGTAAAGCCTGGAACAATCAGGTCTGTTGTAAAGACCTCTGGTACCTAGAAACAGGTGGGTTTAATTTACCACAACTGGTGTTGCATTCATAAAGACTCGGATTGAATGTGTCGCTAAATTGTTGTGCTACGCACCTCCAGAGCGTCCACATGCCCCTGCCAGAGTGCAGTTAGTCCGTGCCAACACAAACTCCCTGGAAGTCAGCTGGGGTGCCGTTTCAACTGCTGACACCTACTTACTGCAGCTTCAGAAGTATGACATCCCTGCAACTCCAGCTGCAGCTTCTCCGGCCATGAGTGCAACACCCTCACTGCCTGTGAACTCTCCCAAGAGCCCCGCCCCAGCTGCTGCTGCCCCCTCGGCTCAGAGTTTGCCACAGACAGGTAGTGACCAGTGGTCTCTCTTTAGCTGCTGTTATATTTAATTGTTTCTTGAGACGATGTGAACCCTTGATTCCCGGCGCCACAACATAAAGTGAAATGGTTGTCTGTTTTCGTCCAGCTGTGTTAAAGGTTGCAGCTCAGCAGTCGGCAACAGGTGCATCTGTTGTCACAGTTCGACCCAGTCAGCCTGCAAAATCTCCTGTCACTGTGACATCACTTCCTCCAGGAGTTCGCATGGTCGTACCTGCCCAGTCCACTCAAGGATCGGTACGGGCAGCTGTGCACTTTTTTTGTTTTATGTGTGTGTTTAACATGTTAGATTAGCCCGTTAACGTTATTATTATTATTATTTTTCTTTCAGCCTATTGGTTCCAGCCCTCAGATGAGCGGCATGGCAGCTTTAGCAGCAGCTGCTGCAGCAACACAGAAGATCCCGCCCTCGTCTGCAGGCACAGTTCTCAATGTTCCTGCTGGTGCAACTATTCTCAAAACAGTAGCTGTGACTCCTGGCACTACCACCGTGAAAGTTGCTTCTCCAGTCATGGTACAGACCCAAGGAAACGTTTCAGTTTGGAACAGCGTATGCATCCTGTAAGCCGTATGACAACTGGTTATATGTTTGTGTGCTTAATAGGTCAGTAACCCAGCCACACGGATGCTAAAAACTGCTGCAGCCCAGGTGGGCACAGCAACAGCATCCTCTCCCACTACCACCAGACCCATCATCACTGTGCACAAGTCTGGCACTGTCACAGTTTCTCAACAGGCCCAAGTGGTAACCACTGTAGTGGGAGGAGTCACCAAAACCATAACTCTGGTTAAGAGTCCTCTCGCCATGGGCGGAAGTGGCGCTATGGTGAGAAAACAAGGCTTCCTAGAAACGATACTGAAATTCTTGGAGTAAGCTTATCATGTTTTTACACACATTAAACTGTCTATTCACTGTTGCAGATCTCCAACCTTGGCAAGATGATGTCTGTGGTGCAGACCAAGCCGGTGCAGACATCAGCAGTAACAGGCCAGGCTTCCACTAACCCTCTCACACAGATCATTCAGGTCAGGATCTGCATGAGTGCAAGAACAACTCAGGAGGCAGATTTGAACTCCTGACACAAGCTGTATTTTTCCATTTGTTTGCATATTATTTCTTCTTCCCAGACAAAGGGTCCGCTCCCGGCCGGCACCATTTTGAAGCTGGTGACTTCTGCAGATGGCAAGCCTACAACTATCATCACCACATCTCAGGCAGGAGGAACAGGAAATAAGCCAACTATCCTGAATATCAGCGGAGTTTCTCCTACCACCACTAAACAGGGAACCACAATCATTAAGACTATCCCCATGTCGGCCATTATGACCCAGCCTGGTGCTACAGGTCAGCTTTTATTCCGTTGTGTCATTTTACAACTCTATAAACCAGGGCTGATTATTCTAAAACAAGTACCTGATACATTTTGTCATTGCAGGTGTAACAAGCAGCACAGGTATTAAAACACCAATCACAATCCTCACCACCAAGGTGATGACCACTGGAACGCCTGGGAAGATCATCACTGCAGTGCCCAAACTGGCCACTGCAGCTGGTCAGCAGGGTCTTACGCAGGTGAAGACTCGTGTGAAGTCTTGTAGTAATTATTATGTTGTAATAATTATTGTTATGCAGTTGAGAAGTATGCTCCCGACTTGTTTGCGTTTAGGTGGTGCTAAAGGGTGCTCCCGGCCAGCCCGGTACTATTTTGCGAACTGTGCCAATGAGCACAGTGGGCGGTGTGCGGCTTGTCACGCCAGTGACTGTGTCTGCTGTTAAACCCACGGTCACGACTCTGGTTGTCAAGGGGACCACAGGTGAGGGAAGCAGATTTCTGTGAAAAGGTTCAGATATCATTTTTTAATGTTGTAGTTTTTTTTATATATGTCCTGACTACCCGATAACCTTCCTTTGTAGGTGTCACCACCCTTGGGACAGTGACCGGGACTGTCTCCACCAGCCTGGCAGGAGCTACAGTGGACACGTCCAACGCTTCTCTGGTTACCCCCATCACCACATTGGGGACCATTGCTACCTTGTCCAGCCAGGTCATCAGCCCATCCACTATAACTGTGTCTGCTGCTCAGACCAGTCTAACTTCTGCGTCCACACTGCCCTCCTCAACCATCACGGTGCAGGTAAAAGTCTGCTTATGCTTGTCTTTAAGGTTGAATTGACTTTATATTCGGCAGGGGACTGAATCTTGCAAACCTTAGAACTCCAGAGCTTTTACTGTATCAGTAGATGGAAGGTTTCTGCTAACCACAGTCTCAAGTTAAAAGGTTTTCTAGCTCTGAGATAATGAATATAATTTTTCTTTTCTCAGCCCACCCAGGTGACTCTAATCACAACTCCAAGTGGTGTAGAAGCTCAGCCAGTCCAGGATCTACCAGTGTCCATCCTGGCTTCACCGACTTCTGAGCAGCCCAGCTCCACTGAGGCTGGAGCAGCTGGGGAGGGATCTGGGACTGTGACCTTGGTCTGCTCCAACCCACCTTGTGAGACCCACGAGACAGGAACAACCAATACAGCTACCACCTCCTCTGCTACTATCGGAGCAGCAAAAGTGTGTTCTAACCCACCGTGCGAGACCCACGAGACAGGAACAACCAATACAGCTACCACCTCCTCTGCTACTATCGGAGCAGCAAAAGTGTGTTCTAACCCACCATGCGAGACCCACGAGACGGGGACCACCAACACAGCTACAACTGCATCGTCAAACATGTCTGCACTCCGTGTTTGCTCCAATCCACCGTGTGAGACGCATGAAACTGGGACAACTAACACAGCTACCACAGCGTCAGCCAATATAGGGCAGGCCCAGCAGGTATGCTCCAATCCGCCCTGTGAAACCCACGTCACAGGTACCACCAACACAGCAACCCAGTCCTCGTCTAACATGAACACAAGCCTGACAGGAACTGTGCAGAGGGTGTGCTCAAACCCGCCCTGTGAAACGCACGAGACAGGGACCACCAACACCCCGTCCACCGCCACCTCTAGCATGGGAGGCGAACAGACAAGTACAGTAACAGGCATTGTCCAGAGGGAATGTTCAAACCCGCCTTGTGAAACACATGAAACTGGGACCACCAACACAGCCACCACTGCCACCTGTAGCATGGAAACAGCGGAAGGAACAGGTACAACTGCACTGCCTGTGCAGCCTCGCTGGGGGGACGTGTGCGAGGCTAACAGATCCGTAACGCTTAGCAGATTTGATCCCCTTTTGTGGGTCTGGTAACTTACTTTCATAAGGTCGGAGTCATGCAATGTCCGTAACGTTATATGTTTCGTTCCACAGCCACCCAACAGCCTGAGGGGGAAGCAGAAGCCGCCAGCAACACAGAGGTGGTTGCTACCACTGCAGCGGCTGACATCGTTCCCACCACTCAGGGCAGGGCCATCACCACCGTCACTCAGTCTACTCCAGCCCCCGGACCATCTGTTCCTGTGAGAAAATCATTACTACCAGAATCACTTTATCCGCCAGTAGAGAAAGATGCTATAACCAGCAGGTGTTGTGTGACATCTTCTAACATATTTTCTCCCTTTGCTAAGTCTTTGGTGGGTTCTTGTCTGCAGTTGATTTCATCGATCGCAGAGGGCGTGAGCACTGCTGAGAGCTCCGCAGAGGAACCCATGCAGACTGATGAGACACCACCAGCAGAAGCTGCACCTGCAGAGGGGGCTGCTGCTGCTGCTGCTGCAGCTGCAGCTGCTGCAGCTGCAGCTGCAGCAGCTGCAGCAGTAGCAATGGAGACACAAGCAGAAGCAAGTGCAGTCAAAGCGCACCCAGAGCAGCCGAGCGTTTTTTCAGGTAGCGTGGAAATATAACCTGTGCTGCGTCCGCAGGGTGAAGCCGCCACGGCAGCAGCGTTGAACCTCCCCTCTGAACTGATGACTGAGGGCCAGGGGGCCACGCTGATGGTGACCGGGCTGTCAGACGAGGAGCTGGCTGTGACCGCAGCGGCCGAAGCTGCCGCCCATGCAGCGGCCACCGAGGAAGCCCAGGCGCTGGCCATCCAGGCTGTCCTGCAGGCGGCTCAGCAAGCCGTCATGAGTGAGTCGAGCCTCTTTTAGATGATGAAAGTAACCAAATGGTTAATATACTTCTAAGCATTTGATCACTGCTCCCCATTCGCTCACGCCACGTCAGGAGTTGCAGTGTCAGAGCTGCTGTTTCGGTTTAACAGCTCAGGTGTTTTCCGTTACCAGATGAGGGAGATTCGGCAGCAGAGAATCAGCAGCCCACAAACATCCCCATCATGCTGACCCAGCAGGAGCTCGCAGCACTCGTCCAGCAGCAGCAGCTGCAGGAGGCTCAGGCAGCTGCGCAGCAAGCCTCCGTGGACACGAGTCTGCCCACCGAGGGCCTGGCCCCGGCCGACAGCCTCAACGACCCCTCAGTCGAGAGCAACGGCCACAACGAGATGGCGGCCGCCGTCACCAGCGCCGTGGCTTCGCTGCTGCCGTGTGCCACAGCGGAGAGTAAGGCTCCTCAGATACCGGAGGTTTGATGCGGGCGTGTCCCGTACGCCAGACTGACCTCCTTTATGATGTTCCCTTCACAGCGCTGGCCCCGTCAAGCACATTTGCAGCCTCGGTGTCGGTGGCGAGTCCGGCCAAACTGCAGGCCGCCGCCGCCTTAGCGGAGGTGGCCAACGGCATTGAGGGAGAGGTGCGGCGCCGCTTCTTTACTCAGCATTTGGATCTTCGATGAATCCAGCAGAAAAACGTTCAAGCGTGTTGTGTGTGTTACAGAAACAAGACCCTCAGCCAACCCCAGTGAAACCAGTTGTAAAGAAAGAGAACCAGTGGTTTGATGTTGGAATTGTGAAAGTTACAAACATGGTTGTCACACACTTTTATGTGCCAGCAGATGATTCTCAAGGAGATGTGAGTCTGGCAGGGCTTCGCCTGAGTTCTGTCTGCTCTGGGGTGTCGGCTGAATCCCAGTCTGCTCTCTGCTTGCAGGATGACTCTGGTGTCATGCCAGACTACAGCCAGATGAAGAAAATGGAGCTGCAGCCCGGAACAGCTTACAAGTTCCGTGTTGCAGGAATCAACGCTTGTGGTCGTGGAGCCTTTTCAGAGATCTCCGCTTTCAAGACTTGCCTACCGGGCTTCCCAGGGGCGCCGTGTGCCATTAAAATTAGCAAGGTAACCCCAGTGGTTGAAGCGTGGGGGGTGTGTGTGTGCTGTGGCAGCAGGTGAGCTGCACTGACCGGCCTTTCTCCCACCGCAGAGCTCAGATGGTGCCCATCTGACCTGGGAGCCGCCGTCTGTGACGTCGGGGAAGATCATCGAGTACTCGGTGTATCTTGCCATCCAGAGCAACCAGACGGCAGAAGCCAAGGCCTCCACACCAGCACAGTTAGCCTTCATGCGGGTATATTGTGGCCCCAACCCGTCTTGCTTGGTGCAGTCGTCCAGCCTCTCCAACGCACACATCGACTACACCACCAAGCCAGCCATCATTTTCCGTATTGCCGCCCGCAACGAGAAGGGCTACGGCCCCGCTACTCAAGTTCGATGGCTCCAAGGTGACGTTGCTAATTATGACCTAAACGACGCCGCAAACACAAGCGGGCTTTTTAAGCCCCCCCCC
>BJFM01003264.1:52415-64756 GCA_016586285.1 Arothron firmamentum | reverse complement strand
ATATATATATATATATTCCAACTTATGTATTTTCACTTTGTGTGATCTCTGTGCCTCTGTTTAAAGGGAAGGGACCAAGTGGTCAAATCTTTAAAATGGGACATGGGTCCATTGTCCCAGTGGTCAGCCTTTTGGCATTTATCTGAATTTTATGGGTAATTTATCCGTAAATATAACTGTCTGTACTTTATTTTTAACCAAGATTTGATCCTGCATGCTCTATTGTGCTAACCCTAGATGCCTTGTATAAATAATGCCATCATCAGTGTAATTTCACCTTGGGTTTGGTACTTAATTGGTTGGATTATGCAAAAATCTGGGGGATTTATTTTAATGATCTTGGTAAGTGTATTGAGAATAAGGCAGTGGTGCTACTTAAAGGTTTGTTTGACGTTGATGAATAATTAGAGTAAACCGACACCCATCCGGTTTACCTAGAACCTGCTAATTGTATTTCAGAGAGTTATGACTTTTTTTTTTTTTTTTTTTTTCCCTGAGTCTAAACAGTCTAAATTCAGATGTTTGGGGATCATATCTTCAATTGTTTGTTATCACACATTCGTGCAGTCCAAATATCATATTTTCCTGAAGTCTCCTAGAACTTTATTATAAAATGTTACAAAATCAAAAATGAAATGAAAATCACTGAAATAAAACCAAATAATCAAAGGTTGTTCATGAATTTGCTGGTAACATTAAATTCCAGTGAGTGAATAATCTTGGGTTATTTTTGGCAAATTAATTAGCAAACTGTTAAATTATGACTCCATCTAATGTAAATAGAATACTAACAATTACTTACGCAACATGACGTATGCTAATCCTTCAAAGTGTGGTGAGATTTAAACAAAGCTAATGGGTTTAGTGAGTTGTGACCTGATGCAACGCTTACAGTAGGGTTACATAAATGAAGACACACTCGTTGTGCGAGCGCTCATTAAGCAGATGGCAGATTTGAAAAAAAAAAGAAAAAGATGGCAGGAAACAAATGAAATCAAGGACCTGCTGGCTGCTCCTGCTGAGGATAAAAGATGGCTGTCTGATTAGCAGCCCATATCACTTCTTGTTCACCTCTACCACCTTGTGAATGTTGCAGTATATCAGAAGTGGTTTCCTGCATTATGGCTAGCCATATTTGACTGCTATGTAAAGGGCTGTTTAAATGGTTCATGTTGAAAACTGGATTTGTGCCTGCGCATTACACAGTATACCCTCCCAAATATTTCCAACAAGCGCCGTTAAAGTGATGTTTTCTTCATTTATTTATTAAATATTAAAAAAAACAAAACTGTCAAACGTAGTGAGGCAAGTAAAGGTGAATAAATATATGAATGATACTCAGAATTCAAAGAAAAAAAAAAAAACCTGAACTAAAAGGTCAGGTCTCTACTGAACTTAAAAAGGTTGATCTTGAAGACGTTTCGCCTTCTCTCCAGAAGGCTTCTTCAGTTCTTCAGTTCTTCTGGAGAGAAGGCGAAACGTCTTCAAGATCAACCTTTTTAAGTCCAGTTGCCTACAAAGAGAAAGTGTGTCAGTACGCTTGAGCTCCTGATTCGGGCGCTCCCCCTTGCAGTTCAGCTAACTCAGTGGAACATGTAATTTCCTCAATTCTTCTTGTTCTTTTTTTTTTGTTTGTTTGTTTTTTGTTTGTTTTTTTTAACCAAAGCTCTGAAATACTGTGACCTGAAAGCTTATGAAACATTTGTTTTCCAGCTGGTACAGCATTTAATCTGGTTGGACAATTTGATGGAGGGAAACAGCAGTTAGCTCTGCAAACAAATGCAAAATAAGAGGAAGCAAAGGTCTTTGTTACCTCAATCTTGTGAAAATAACATTTCTAAAAGGTGTATTTGCGATCAGTGAGACATGTTCTGTTGTGACTCTTCCAACACTGTAGCTTTGACTCAACTGGGCCGAACAGAACAATAAACAGGATATTTACTTTTAAAGAGCTGAAACTGCAGCTGTATTAGTGCCACTTCACTCAGTCAAAGCAACACTGCCAGTGATTAAGCTTCTGGGGGTTATGTGTGTTTGCATAAGCGTGTGTTCGTGTGTGTGCGTGTGTGCCTTGGCTCCACTGGGAGGCTGTAGCAGAGTCTTAAATTATACTTACATTCTCATTCCATTACTAGTGGCGACTACAAAAGGCTTCCCAGCATTTCCATTACGAAAATGAAGGGATGAAACAGGCTCGTTCACTACTTCTCCCTCAAACACGCTCGTGAGCAGCAGGACAATGTAGAACCCAAGATTCCAATGTTCCAAACAATATTTTTCATTTTAAGAGGATGCGGTGCATGAACAAGAAGTGTTCTGCCCTCTCTTAACCGCACCTAAGGACCATACTTAATCCACTTTCCAGGTAATCTGCCGCACTGGCAGATTACCTGGGCTTCTTCTTGCCGATAATAGCTTTGGATATTTGGTCAACCAATTCTGTCAAAGCAAGGAAATACGACCAACGTGACCAATGAGGTGGAACATGAATTACGGTCAAAACAATTCACACTTTTTAATGCAATTGAAATTTGGTAATACACTTAATTTGCACCCTTTAAATTAAATAGGATATACAATTGTGAAGCAAGAGGCTTTTACACACCTGCACTGCATGCATGAGCAAAAAACATCATCCACTTACTGGTAGGTATTATTAGTGCTTCAAAAGTTGTTTTGCAAATGCTTGCTTTTCCTCCACATGCAGCTGCAGGGCGTGGCTAATCTGTCGCCATCGTACCCAATGATGGCGTCTCTGCTTCTGCAGGCAGCACCATGAAACATGCTGTGGGGCCAGAAGAGGACTGGCAAGAACTTTCTACACAAACTGTAATGTGCCTATGCTTGATTTTCAAAATAATACACCTCAGACAGATTATGGATTATAAAAACACTAAACCAGGAAAAAAATAAAATGATACATTGTCACCGATGTGAAGAAATTTGATTATTTGATTCTTCCTCAAGTGGAATCTAGTGGAAAAGACTTCTTTTTTTTTTTGTCCTTGTTGAAAAATCTTTTTCTAAATTCAACTTTACTTTTCTTTAGTTTCTTGTCAACTCAGCAGGGTGCCAGATCTTAAATTTACCCGAGTAAACACGCTTACCTCTCCGTGGCCTCCCCTCATCAGCTTTCATATCAGATCAGAGTGGCGAGCTCTGTCGAGAGGCTGTTATCTGACAGTTCGACGGAGAGGCTGCGGCTGTGTCCTCACGACGCGTTGAGACAACATCAGACAAGGATTAAATCAACAAACCAGACTGACCCTGAGCGACCAGGCAGGCTACTTACAGCTCCTCCGAGCATCGAGCCATTTGTGGGGAGGAAAGAGAAGGTAAACTGGGGCAAATAAATGAATGAAGGGAGGTACATTCAAAGAGACAGCTTTGCAAAAAGGCCCAGGAAGCAGCCATTCTCAATCTATCTGTGAGTCACACTGGGAATATAAAATAATGAATGAGTAATAAGCACGTGCCAGTGGAAGAGAGACTGCGGCCTGGCTGGTTGTGGCCATCGCTGGGGAAGTCTTAACTCTACAAAAGCACGGAAAATGTCATGTTGTATCCAATTTGCGATGCGCATGGGCAGCAATGCATTCAGAAGTGTAAACATCCAGTGTTGCCTTTGCTGTGGCAGGACCAACATTCCCGACATTACTGATGTTATAGAAACAGCTTTTAAACTTCAACTAAATATGCAGGGTTTTTTGTGTGCCATCCTGCCTCTAGAGTACTAGTTTATTTAATATAAGCTTTTTCAGCCCTGCTAACTTTCTATCAGCTCCAACGAGTTGTTTCGGCATGATGGTAACCACATGGAGGATATTCCAAGATATACTATCGGAGGGAACAGTTTTCATTTATGCAAATGTCTTATTAATTGCTAATACATTAAAAACAAAAGTGGGTAAAATTGAATAATTGCACTCAAATGTTTCATATTATTCTGTTACAGACAAGGTTTATCAGAAAGCAGACATTTTTAACCAAGAGGAAACCTCCAAAGGGGAATACGGATGATGACAACACAAACGTGCCTAAATGGTAACTTGTCTTCATCTTGGACCCATTTTTCTGTTGAATTCCATCAAATATAAAGCTGCAACCCATGTTTTTAATGAAACGTATCAGCTTGATTTTGCTTTAACTCTGCTTTTAAAGAAACTATCTGCCAGTGTTATACCTTTATAACCCGATATATTCAATAAATTATGTAGAGAGTGCTGCATTATTAACAAACATGAACTTGTTTTCTTCATTCATGCTTTTGTAGTTGTCCCAATATATTTGAAGAAAGTCAAAATTTCTGAAAAAATCATTCGTTCTCAAAAACGGTTTTGGCCCTAAGGCTGATATCACTCATGTGAAATGAAATAAAGCCTTTTTCTGCGGCAGGTGTTAGCAATTTTGCCAGTTTGATATTAAATCTGTTTTGCAGCTGTACAAATAGAATGTGAAAACGGCCGTTTGGTCTTTTTATGAAAACATTGATGATTCAGCTCTATCGCTTTGTCACATCCCCTCCGTAAAAGCGTGCAAGGCTGTGTATTAAAGAAACAGTTTCTTTTACGTCTCATAACAAGGCAGTATTTTACATGGCAGCTTGGAGGTCGGAATTTGTTGGTATAGAGACAAGGAACTACTACTAACCAACCACATCTGAAAATCAACACAAAAAATGTAATTTTTGACAGTACGATGACATTAAATTTCTCTTCATTTTATTTAAATATGTAACTTATTTCTCAATTTTAGCAGAGGAAAGAAAGGACAAGAAGAAAAAAAGAACTGTACCACACTCAATCTCATCCGGAAGCAATCTCACCCAGTCATCTTTGAATTAGATGTCTAGACACAGAGTTTGCCAAAGGACTAGCCTGCAACTTTGAGGGTCTCACTGCAGCCCCTTATCCTCTGTCAAAGTGATGGAGTCCCAGGGGTTTCCTGGGAAACTGGCTCAGGTGTGGACAGAGACAGAGAAAAGGAAAAATAAACACCCACATAGGAATCAGGGTGGAAAGCACAAATATTGACATTGTTTTACAATCAATAATAATTCTACTCAACACTTGCACTCAGCACTTCCCACCCTTTTGAAAGGAAGTGTAAATATTAATGAATCAATTCTCAGCACAGGTATGTGGCCATGAATACTTATTGCCAATTCATATAAGGCTTTTAAAAGCTCCCCCTGCGCAATATTAAGAATGGGAATTATCCTCTCTGAGTTGTGGTTATGACTCAAAAACTAAATGATGACCTTGGAGAGGAAACATAATTAGAATTTAAAAACAGCTAGCCATTTAGCCATTCAGGACTGTTTGGAAACTGGAAAAATAGAGTTGTGCTTTGTGTGATATGAAGAAATATATAATCCTCAGGCGAGGCTTCACCGAACAGAACATCTTTTTTGAAGATGTTTTTCTTTTGGCTTTGACCAGTGTAGTTTAGCCGACTCCAAACGTTGAGATTATTTACACAAATACTGTTGGCTACCCTGTTGCTTGTGTTACCGTGTGTTTTTGCTCCATTTTTGTTTTGTTTTGTTTCTTTTTTAAATTGTTTTAGCAGCTTTGACTCAGGTGGTAGACTAAATCAAATGGCTAAACATGCTTGTAAATAAATCAGTCTACAGTGGACACAGAAGGGAAAAAAAATACACTCTTTAACTGCACAGTGAAAATGCATGATAAAACAACACCATGAACACTGTTTACTACATAAAACGATTTATGTGTGGCTTGAGATTGTATTGCTGTGCATCAAGCTAATACTCCAAAACAACCAAACAAATGTAAAGTTAGTAAGTCAGTAAGTAAAATTTGTTGATGTAGGCATGTTTAAAAGCAGTTTACACTGACCAAAGTTCCCAGATCTTTATTGACATGCTAGCAGTTCTGTGATGCTATTTTTAGATTAGATATAGTGTTTTGAGCTACAGTCAGCAGTTAAGTCAACGTATTAACAATGATTAGACACCAATGTTTACTAGATCTAAATCGTATGCTGCCTCATCGCATCCTATTTTCACTCGTACATTTTCTTTTATCCATTGTGGGGATGATGGTGCCTATTCCAGCAGTCACTAAATTCAGAAATACACTCTGGACACAGAACAGTGCACCCTGATCAGTGCAGTTCACCCAGGGGCAATACAGAGTGGGACGAAAACTGAGTACTCACAGAGGGGATAACGGGGACCTTAACTTCATGCTTTAATCAATTTGAAACTCAGAACTTTATTGCCAATCACTAACCACCACCTCACAAAATAAATAGCAACAAGCAGTTCCTAGAAAGAAATCAATATGCCAAAACAAAAATTAGCTGGAGTTCAGTTACAAAACTATATGTAACAGAGGCTTAACAGAGTCTGCCAGGTTTTAAATGTTGTAACTAGTGCCAGGGCAACAAGACAGTTGAGAAATGAAAGTCTGAAAAAAAAAAAAGCATTGGCTAATTGATGCCAAAAGAATCTGCCGTTTCAGCTGGAGGCCAATCCTTAATGACTTCAATAGATGAATATGAACCTGTTACCTACAGAGAAACCAGGCAACCTAATGCGTAACAGCAGAGCCTGTTGTGTGACTGTAGACTCAGCTTGAAATAAATATTATTATTGTCGCTGTGTTAACAATAGCTGTGAGAGTTACTTTTGCCCAAGTCCTTGCTTGTTTCCCTTAAACACACTACTTCCGTCTGAAATGACGTCTAAATTAGAGAGGCTACGCCACGGTGACTGCCACCAGCACCGAACAATGACCTGTCTTCTGATTCAAATTACAACAGATTATCATGAGCTTTCGCGAGTTTCATCACGGCCATAACACCCGAAGAAACAGATTCATTTTGTCAGTGATCCACTGCCCCTGACTTAACACAACGGTGCCCGACTTCTGATATACAGGTCACCTCTGCAGTTATTTCTCCATCAACTCTACCTCCGCTTTGTTTATCAAGTTACTCCTATTCCTTCATCATTCCCTTTCTATTATCTAAGAGTGTAGGAATTTGTTTGCACACTGTTTACTTGCCTAAATATCTGAGCATGAACAGATTGATCTGGTTATGTGTGTGCAATAGAGAGTGCGTGGCAGTCAGACGTTGTCCTTGGTTAGGCTTCCTGGGCTCTTTAAACACCTCACGTCAATTCCGACTGTATGGTTCCGTGTTCAATTCCCAACTGTGCAACTACCATACATGCTGTGCATAGAAAAAAGGTGGAGTAAAAAAGGAGGGAAGGGTGGGTGGTAAAAGGACAGAGGGGACTGGAAGAAGATGAGGAAGAGCCATGTGATAGAAACAGACATAGAAAAGGGAGGGGGCACTGAGTGGATAAATACACCACGCAACAGTGCCATCTAGCGGTCGCTTTTACCGCTTCCTTCCCAGACACCCATGAATCTGCGCACACGTAGAGTGCAGACACTCCAGTGGTGAACACATATACCCCTGCAGAGTCGGCATGCTAAAGTAACAATGACACGTAACCTTTTGTGTATGTTGCCCGTGAACTGCAATGATTCAAAGCAGGCAGACAGAGAAACCCACATGCAGAGGGAATAAGTTGCTACTAAAAACATTTATTTTGTCCCTGTTGTCCTTTTACCCTTGTTTGCTTCTGTTCTTTTTTTCCTCCAAAGCTTCCCACTTTAACACTCTCCCCATCTCTCTCTCTGTCTCTCTCTCGGCCGTTCTGTCAGGCAGACTGTAAACAGTGGTGATGGATTTACTAATTGTCTGACTCGAGGTGCCCTGAAGTGGGGACAGCTGCGGTGGAGTGGACTGAGCTCCTGTAGCCGCAGCACATCCATGAAAAAGAATCATAACATCTGTACAAGTTTAGAGCAAAAATACCTCACTTGTGTGTCAGATATGCTGTGACTGAGAAATTAAGGCAGAACAACTTGGATAGGCAGGTCCTTTACTTTGCTTCCACAACTGTAAACCCAACTGAGTTTTATGTAAAATTCATATAAGGAAATAAAGATTAGGATCTTGTGGATCCGGTCCAACAACTCAATATGGTGTCGGTGGTAAAAAAAAAAAAAAAAAAGAGTGGTAGAAGTTTGATCTCTCCAGAAAAAGGAAACAAGCCCACACAGGAGTTTGTCTAAAAGTAGCTTGACAGCCAAGCATATGCCACGAATGACATGTGATGAAACTCTGAGATATCATGTGTTTGCAGACGTGGAGAGACAAAGTGACATTAAAGCATCTGTTCAAAAATTAGACTGAAATACTGGCATGGTTACCCATTAGTACTCTAATCTGAACGTTATGTTTCTGGAGTAGATATACTGTATGTGAACAGCTGGTTGCACAAAAACAAAGGCTGCCTGACAAACTTGTGTGGTTGTCAAACGGAGACCCCAGGGATGAGTAGATGTAAATGCTGATTTGTTCACCGTAGAGCACTAGCAAACGCACATTTTTTTTTCCAGGTATAAAGAGCCTTTCTCTCTCTCTCTCTCTTTTTTTTTTTTTTTTTTGCAGCATGTGACAGTATTCAGGCTGCCAACATTCGCAGACACCCAAAAATAGACCAAATTTGCATGTTCAACAGTTTCACTGAGTCTTTGATGACATGAAATGTCCCCTCTGTTTATGCCATTATGGCAGGGTTCAATGGCCCCTACATTTGTGTAAAAGGAAGGCAGAGTCTATTTTTATTTTTTGACAGTGATGACAAAAGGCTTATCAATTTCACCTCCTCCCACAGTTCCTAGGTGACTTATTGGGACATGTGTGGACAGAAATGCCTGTGGAAAGTGCAGTGATTCATGCAGGTCATCGTCTCCCAATGGATAAAAATGTTGCTGGGACATGATTGGATTTTATTTTTGGAGAAGTCCTGGTCCTGAGTCAGTTTCTAATTCACAGCTCAGCTTACACTGGATTGAAAACAGTAGAGAGATGCTGCAAGTGTATTGAAACTTATATGAAAAAAAAAAAATAAAGAAGTCCATTTTGATATTGCATCTTAGTTCCTTTCTCACCAGTCAGTGGGTGGGTGGGTGGTTATTTCCTTTCGGCAGCCAAATGTGATGGTGTGGGAGGAACAGAAATGGGGACTGAAAAGAGACAAAGATTTTAACACCCAGAACAAATATGTTACCTGTACCTGCAAGTGAATTATTAATATAAGCGAAAGCTTGTGCATTTCCCACATTTGAGGTGAAATAATGCTTGCTGATGCAGCATGGAAATAGCATTTTTAATGAAAACAAATGTGCTCTTGTATCTTTTTAACCTAACAGTATATTATGTACAGGACACAGGAACGAAAACTGTGGTTTGGTTTTTGTTTTTGTGAAGTAAATTATCATAAAAGCTCTGGATATTTAAATGAACAAAGGAAAAACTTTAAAAATAGATTTATTAGCAAAGTGAACAACTGTATTATGCAAATGCAACTTTTTGGGATCGAAGCATTTAGAATGAACATTACTTATGATAGCCTTGCGTTCCAAAAACACTGAAACCAGTTTGTAAATTTTCTTAATCTTATCTAAAACGTAGAATCACCAAATGATTTTGCTGATGTATTTGTGATAACTTTGAAGGAGATGTCAAAGTGTTTTTCACAACAAAAATGCTAATTTACTTCGCATATCAAAACATGTCAGGTATACAGTGGGACATAATTGGTTGAGACACAAATGCCCGGCAATAAAGATTGTGGTGTCATGTAAAGGACTGAGTAATTGATCTTTCCTTGAGCAAACAGCCTCCATTTCCGTCCGCCAGATATAAAGTTTGCCACCGTTCTGCAAATGCCATTCATTATTAAAACTCAGGTTCAGCTTCAGCAGTTTAAGCAGCAGGCCTGACAGTCCGGACCTCCTCGACTTCTTTTCAAAGACGAGGACTGACTTAATCTATCACAGACCATCCTACCCCATAAGAATCTCCTGAACTGCTTGGTAAGTTATTTAAATACTAACTTTGGCAGTTTCTATCCAGTCTTGAAAGAATTGGCAGAGCCAAGCAACAGCCGCATTTGATTGCCGCGTTGTTCCGACTTGAGCAAAGCCAGCCTCCTCATTACCGCATCCTTGCAGCTGCCACATCACAATAAATTCACTGCTGCTTTCATCAATAGCGTTTGCTTGTGCAGTCAGACAGAACAGTTGCAAGTTACTGTACACAAACTGATGCACTGATGCACAGAAGGCTCTGAGCTTGTGCTCTTGATCCAGTGGGAATGCACACTCCACTCCAGACAAATGAACTTGATTCAAACTCCCTTGTTGTTGGGAATGTCCTCCAAATTAACACAAAGTGACAAAGTGCACAGACTTCTAAAACAGAACATGGATCCAGTCATAGCCTCGGATAATTGTCTGTTTGCAAAAATGCATGTTTTCTTGC
The DNA here is from genome assembly GCA_016586285.1 of Arothron firmamentum. NCBI lineage: Eukaryota > Metazoa > Chordata > Actinopteri > Tetraodontiformes > Tetraodontidae > Arothron > Arothron firmamentum. The sequence goes on along the minus strand of BJFM01003264.1, from coordinate 54,382 downwards.
ATTAGCGTGTGCCTTTCAATGTGTGCACAACAATCCCTGTCAAAATTCATCAAACACAGACTGCAATTTATCTGGCTGTGTCACAATATAATCTCCATTATTTACCCATTTACCAGCTGTCCAAATGAAGACAAAATGATATGTCACCAATCATACAGTTTCCTCCTCTGATTGGACCATTTTTGTTGACAAGTCTGTCACTGACTATTGCAAATCAACAGCAGAGTCCTCTTTTGCACTGTCTCGATCATAGCAATCAGGAACAAAAGCACAAAAACAAGCGCTGTCATGCTGTGATGACATGTCTCTGTGGGCATGTGATGGGCTACAAAAGTACTGTAGGCTGTCTTTGGGGAGGAAAAAGATGCTTGAATTGCCATAATTTCCAGAGGAAAGCCTCTTTCATTTCATGCCCTAATGCAAAATATTAAAATTGACATTCTGAGCTGCAACTTTTGGACCCCCTAGTAGGCATCCTGTGCCCTTTCCATGTTTCCTCTGACTTGACTTTATAATGTTGCGCTGCACTTGAAGGGAAGAAGACACCCCCCCCCAAAAAAAAAAGACATACATTGCCTCGAAGGCGCTGCTAAAAGCTAGCGCAATTACATTGTCAGCCCCGTGGGGAAGAAAAAGAAAAAGACTAATGGGAAAAGAAGAAGTTAGAAAGCGGGTTTGAAGAGTGTGATTCGTCATGCTTTACCCTCCCTGCAAATTTCAAAGAGACAGAGGAATGCAAAGGGATTGCCCAGTTTGTTCCTGGAATAGTCCTCCTGATCCTTGCTCCCCAGATTAGAACTGCTTCTGATGCCTAAGAGAGACACACAGAGAGAGAGAGAGAGAGAGAGAGAGAGAGAGAGAGAGAGAGAGAGAGAGAGAGAGAGAGAGAGAGAGAGAGAGAGAGAGAGAGAGAGAGAGAGAGAGAGTCATTGCTAACTTCCCCCTGTGGTCCAAAAAATGACTCTGTGTTAATCGTGTTTGCAGGAGGATGGATGTCCAGAGAGGAGTTGCCTCGCAGAACAAAAAAGAAAGACAAAGAGATGGAAATGATAGAGGAAAAGAAAGAATGGCTGACTGAAAGAAAATCGACTGAATTTAAAAAGAAAGTGCAGTTACTGAACCAGATGATTCAGAAAGAACTCATTATTGTTGTCGGCGGTAAGAAGGGAACGACTTATTATTCTCTTGTGCATAACAAGAACTCATAACGGGAGATTGCTGGCATTTATGGGGTTGGGATAATGCTTCGGTGCTTCTCGTCCTTAACTTTGGAACACTCTGAGCGTAATCCAATCCTTAAGTGTTCTCTGGCCTATTTGAAGTTGTTAGTAATTTTTCATTCTGCCAGAAAAGAACAAGGTGAATGGTCCCTGGGAGGCCGGAGAAAGATCAGGAAGCGGAAGGTGGCTGGGTGGGGGAATATGTTTGTGAGGGTTTTGTTTGTTTGTTTGTTTGTTTTAATCCCAATCCCCCACCTTTGAATTTCCCTATTTAAGGTTTGATTCTGACAATTTGGCACAAATTAGATTAAAACAAGGGTAAACTTCCTCAGTTGTAATACCTTATTAGCAGTTTATTTATAATTTATTTACCTTTATTTCACCAGGAAATCTTAGTGGGACCAGAAATCTCCTTTGCTCTTTTTCTTTAAATTATTGGGTAATGCATGAAGGACATTGCAATGCATAAAAAGCCTCCCAACTTTAAATTAAATGGCACCAACAGTGGAGAAAAATACAGCTTAAAATAGCCCAACATTTGTAACTGATCTCTTTAAAGATTTGAGACAAGCTTATTTTGAGCTGCGTAGACACAGAAGCCAAAGATCTGCTGAACAAAATTTATTTTCTGATGAAAAGCCCCGAGCATGAACCAACAATTTCGATTTAAATCCAGGTAACCTTTGCTCATGTCACAGAGTTTTCAAAGCAAACACAAAGCACGTCTTTGTCCTGAAAAAAAAAAAA
>BJFM01003264.1:39958-52371 GCA_016586285.1 Arothron firmamentum | reverse complement strand
AAAAAAAAGAAGTGCTCCATATAATATTCTCAAGCCAACATTATGCTTTTAAAAACCACACTTACAAAGGCAACCTCATTTCAGTCTGGCCTTTCATATTGTTTAGTGCAAAGTGAACAGAAGAAAGCAGAAAAGTAAAGAGGCCCTTTACTCCTGGAGAGTTTCTTTATAACAATAAAAAAAAAAGCTCAAACGAGCTCCCTGACACGCTTCCTAGCAGTCTCAAAAAGTTGCACCACGTTCTTGTAATATTATGCTTGTAACAGAAGCTCTCTGTAGGCTTTTTATAAGTTTTTTTAAATTACATTATTTACATAAGTCATTCAACAGTTCCTCTTCACTGTCACAGGTATTGTTAGTTCCAGTTGAAAGGACTGGATAACATTTTTCACAAATTCCGGCTATGAATATACTATAGATCTCTTTCCCGTGTCAACAGTGACAATTCATATGTTTTTGTGATTGGACTTATAGCAACCATTAGTGCAATTAATTATTTTTAATAAGTCCAAGCACACAGGAAGTACTGGAAGTGGTTTCTAAACATATCCACTTCCTGTTTTAAATGAATCTTTTTGTTTCTCAGTGTAATTCAGAGATTATTATCAGAAATGTTAGTATGAAGCATTATATAGTTACAAATTGTAACATTTCATTCTGTTTCACTAAATAATTGAGTTGTAGTTTCAATGATTGGTGTCACGATGGTGACGTTGCCTCAGAAACCAATGAGCAAATATTTCATGTTGGAATGTTTCAATCTTCTTCAGCCTAAGCCTATTTGCCTGGTCTGGTTTCATCATAGTTAGCTGTTGCTGAATCATTGCATTTGAACCAATGAAGTTGGCTACTAATGTTTATATAAGATAGAAAAAGGAAATCCTCTGGGAACTACATCTTTTTAAAAAAGAGTGATAATTTTAGTTTTCTGATCTCCCTTTTGTTTTTCTTGATTTTGGAAGGCATTGAGGAATACATCATCTACTTTTGCTTAGTAAATACATTGAGGGACTGTGGATATTCAGGGCAGAACATTTTATCTATGAATGATTAGCTCCAAAGTTTCCACCTCACTGCTTGAGCAACCTAAAAACAACTCTAAGATGGCTGACTTCTAGGAATTGGATTTGGACTGTATCTACGTCTCCACTCCCAGATGATAGCCCGCTAAACCCAACACCACATCCAATCTCGAAGATAATGGGAAATCAAAGCAAACGCTGTTCCAGAACAAGCCCCAGACTAAGTATTTGCCATGTCGGGGGGGGTGAATGCGGAGGGTTTTATCTCACTTTCCCTGCGTCCCACTCGCTGCCGCGGTTGAATTGACTGGAACCGTTGGCATGAATACTGCAGGCAGCACTTGGGAGAGTTCACTCAAGTTAGAAACCAGTCAGAGGGCCCTTCTGTCAGTGCCACAATGGCTATGCCAAAGCCAGCTGCCAGTGTAGAAATGCACTAGGAGTTTTACAGAAACCCACATAATTAGCAGATTTGTATTATATTTATTATTTTGTGAAGGGATGGAATTGGGTTTTAATCATGCATTATTTTACAGTCACACTCAGCTGGAAGTTCTTACCAATGGTAGCAGGGTTGTTTTTAGAGAACAGGGAGTGTTAAACCTTCTAAATTCTGTGCTGTACAATAAAAAGACAACAAAGGCTTCCACAGCAACATTATTAGCCGTCGCACAGAGATGAGGACCCTCTCATAATTACAAGTCGTGCACTTATCATGTCAAAGCAGATTTTGCAGAGGAAAAGAAGCTTGTGTGTGGGTGGGCAGCAGATTGTGTGAGAAAAAAAACCAACTCCAATTTCCAATGGGTCAACAACAACACTAACAGGATGCTATTATATTTGGCAATTCCTAGCATGCCATAAGGTTGATTAATTATCTTGGGCCCTTGTATGATGTATATTAGGGATTTAATTATTATAAAGTGCTAAAATGTCATGTAACCATGATGGATTGCGCCGTGCAGCATTTATTAGAGCTGAGGCATCTCTGTTAAAGGGTACAGCCACTTTGAATCATGCAGGAAGAAACTGCTCGTGGCTGATTCTGTGATTGTGGCATATAGCAATGTCTGTGGGATATGATATGGCTAATGATATATTTTCCTCAGAAAATGCCACTGCTGCAGCCAGTCTTAAAAAGGCAGCAAGTCATCTTCTGACGGTTCTTTTATTTTTTTTCCTTCATATCCTTGAGGCCAGAAGACATTTTCTCCCTCATTACACATTGCAGCTCAAGCCTACATTGTTTACAACTCTGATACTCGTAATATTTTTTTTCACCCCCCTCACCTTCATTGGCAAACTGCTGCTTTTCTGGTAAAGCCACACTAAAGCCAAGACCAGTGCAAGGGCCTGGAAATTCAACAGGGTCTTTTTTTTTTTTTTTTTCTAGCCCTTGTATTATGTTAAGGGTCAATTTGACCCATTTCAGTTTTTGTGTTGACCAAAGTACTGGTTATCCTTTTTTTTTTCTTGATGAAATTTTGTGACTTTTCCTCATCTAGGGTCATGAACTGGTGTGTAAAATCTGGACACTTTGATGTGTAGTGGAATGTCTGTGCAGAGGTTGTATACAAAGATGATGTTGCGGGTCATTTTGACCCAGACGCTTTAATGTGGGTAAATAGCTGTTCAGATCCAAAATAAACATGTCTCTTTGAAGTGAGACCCAGAGCCAGGTGTGTGAAAAGAGGGAACTTTCTCACAGTTGTCCTTGTCACTTTTCTCATGTCATCTCTTTGACAAACTCACCAAAAATAAGCTCCAGAAGGATGACAACTGAGGAGGCTTTATCACAGATTTTGAACTGGGATAGTGAGGAAGAGATTTCAGAAACAGAGGATCTTTCAGAGACAGAGGACAATGTTATTGCTGATCCAGATTGTCAATTTTCCTACGATGACAGGGATTCAGAGGATGAGTCTGCCGTTGTTCCTCCAACAGATGAAAACCAAGGAATGCAGCAATCATCATCCACAGAGGGGACATGGGCATCTAAGGACGGTAATATAAAATGGTCAACATCACCACACCTAAGCTGAGGCAGACTGTCATCTTCCAATGTGATCAAAATGACTCCCGGTCCTACAAGATTTGCTGTCACACAAGTTGATGAGATTCAATCAGCATTTCAGCTCTTCATATCCCCATCAATAGAGAGGATTATACTGGAAATGACCAACTTGGAGGGGAGACATGTGTTTCAAGAGAAATGGAAGCCACTGGATCAGACTGACTTGCATGCTTACAATGGAGTTCTGTTATTAGCTGGAGTGTACAGGTCAAAGGGAGAAGCAACTGCAAGTCTATGGAATGAAGAGAATGGAAGGCCAATCTTTCGTGCAACAATGTCTCTGGAGACATTCCACATGATATCTCATGTGATCCGCTTTGACAACCGCAACACCAGCACTGGTCGACGTGAAAGAGACAAACTAGCTGCGATCAGAGATGTGTGGGATAAATGGGTTGAAATTTTACCTCTTTTGTACAATCCTGGTCCCCATGTTACTGTAGATGAGTGCCTTGTTCCATTCAGGGGGCGCTGTCCTTTCCGACAGTACATGCCCAACAAGCCCGCCAAGTATGGCATCAAAATATGGGCAGCCTGTGATGCAAAATCCAGCTATACATGGAATATGCAAGTATACACTGGAAAGCTACCTGGAGGAACATCTGAGAAGAATCAGGGGATGCGTGTGGTGCTGGAAATGAGTGAAGGGCTGCAAAGTCATACCATCACATGTGACAATTTCTTTACATCCAACCACCTTGGAGATGAACTTCAGAAGAGAAAGCTGACCATGTTGGGAACAGTCAGAAGAAATAAGCCAGAACTTCCCACCAAAATTCTGAAGATGCAGGGCAGACCTCTGCATTCCTCAATATTTGCTTTCACTGAGAAAGCAACAGTTGTTTCATACTGCCCAAGGAGAAACAAGAATGTTCTTGTAATGAGTACAATGCACACAGATGCATCTCTGAGCACAAGAGAAGACATGAAGCCACAAATGATCCTGGATTATAACTCCACCAAAGGAGGAGTTGATAATCTGGACAAAGTCACAGCAACATACAGCTGCCAGCGCAAGACAGCCCGCTGGCCTTTGGTGATTTTCTACAACATTGTGGACGTGTCTGCTTACAATGTCTATGTCCTGTGGGCTGCAATCAACCAGAAATGGAATGCCGGCAAATTGTACAGACGTCGGCTTTTCCTAGAAGAACTCGGCAAAGCACTTGTCACTCCCAAGATCCAGACTGGAGCCAGGCCATCTCAATCCCCAGCAGCTGCAGCTGTCATTGAAAAAGTCAAGCTCAGGTCACCTGACCAACCTGCAGCCTCACCCAACCCAACCTCATCCAACCAACATCCAGTGGACACAGGTGGAAAGAAAAGGAAAATATGCCAGGTCTGTCCCTCCCGAGAGGACAGTAAAACAAGTACCAATTGTGTGAAATGCAAGAATTACATCTGCAGAAAGCACACAGTAACATTCTGTCCATCATGTGGAGAACATTGAAAATGTTGAAGAAAAATGTGGAGAACATTGAAATGTTGAAGTTCGCTGGGATGAAGTTAAAGTTGAAGTTAAAGTTAAAAAGAAATGTGTTCATGAAGAGGGAAAAACTTAGCCCTTGTGCTTTCTTCGGTCAAGGAAGGAGGAAGGAAGGAAGGAAGGAAGGAAGGTAGGAAGGAAAGAAGGGAGAAAGGAAGGAAGAAGAGAAGAAGGAAAGAAGGAAGGAAGGGACAAAAGAAGGGAATAGAGGAGGATGAAAAGAGAGAAGAAAACAGGATGAGAAGAAGGAAGGAGAGAGCATGGCAGGAGGAAAGAAGGCGGGAAGAATTGTCATTTTGACCCGGGAGGAGGACAAGAGGATTAGACTAAATAGTTCTTAAATATAGTGTTGGAATTAAAAATGTATTGTATGTCACTTTTCTAAATATTTATATAATCTAAAATAAAGTTGTTATTGGTTTAACCTGTTTTCTTAACAGTTTTGAGTGCATTTACACAGTACGGGTCAAAATGACCTGCAACATAATCAATGTAATTTTTTTTCAACATAATACAAGGGCTAGAAGGAACATAAATATATGTATAGTCAATTGAGCCATATAGTACACCACCAGACTATGAATCTTCAACTTGTACAGTTTTCAAAGGAATGTCATTTAAAAAAAAACCCAAAAACCCTACCCTTAATGTCAAAAGTGAAAATTGAAGCACACATTACAAAAACATGAGTAAGCTTCCATCCTCCACCGACATATTCCAAATAAATCCTTGTGTAACCTCAGGCATCTTTTTCATTGCAGTAACCTATCAATCATTGTCTAGTGCAAGGCAAAATCCACTCACCTACTTTTTTGTCTTATTTTTCAATAATGTATTGAGCAGGTCATTGTTGTGAGTGTCATAATCAGGATGATGGAAGAGATGTGACTGAAATCAAAGTCAATATTCCTGAATTTACTTGCAGCCTGTGACATTCTGGGAGAAAGTAAAAACTAAAAACAATCCACAGTGTCAGGAGCGTCTTTTAAAAATTAAATTTCAGAAAACTGCTCGCTCACACACACACACACACACACACACACACACACACACACACACACACACACACACACACACACACATCTATCCAACACGGCAACATCTGCACCATGCCTTCAGTCACTGTATTTGCCCGTGTTTAGCTTAATTCAATGTGCATAACAAAACGAGGGTCAGTGCACATTTGTCCAAAGTTACGATTGATCATATATACAGCTGTCTTTTTTGCTAGCAGACAGTTTTTACATGCCGATCCATACAGAAAATATGTAGTTATCTTCGGTAGAGAAATCACAATAAAAATATGGAGAAAAAGAATTTAGACTGAAATTGAAACAACATTATGTGTGGTTGGGGATGTAGATAATGAGTGACTTCTTATTTTTGGAGAAACTAGCCCTTAAAAATTTCTCAACCCGAACGCTATGACTTTACATCTTGAATGTAATGTTGCCCGGAGGACAGAAGGGGAAAAGAGGGGAGACAGAAAAGTGGACTCAGTGCTGAGTGCTGACAGGCGGTAAATGAACTGACTGCAGACTCACAGAACATTCTCAGAAACTCTGAATTACATTTTCAATTTGTCCAGTCGGCTGATGGGTGACTCACAGTCTCACCCTAGCCTCCCAGTACACCACAACATGAGCCCACTCCCACCAGATGCATTTAAGCATCATGAAACTCTATACTCCAGCAAATGTTACTTTGTTCAAATCAACTTTTTTTTTTTTGACACTAGTAATCAATTTTAATAATTTTTGCTTTTTCTGACATAGGCAGTGGCCTCCAGATGTGTATTTTTGTATAAACATTGCATTTTCAAATGAGCTAACAAATTCATCTGGAGATCTTTTTAAATACAAAGATCCAGTTTTAACTTGATGGCACAAAAGTTCCTTTTCACACAACTAAATTTCAACAAATGCTTTAGTCAGTAAAATAAAGCCTGTTCCGAGAGTGGTGCAGAATCCTTTTGCAGCATTGCAAGCACTCACTGGGCATCATGTCAACTGATATAAATATGTAGAGTAATATTTGTCATCTTTCTAACAGTTGGGGCTGAACTTATCACAACTGAACAAACAAGCAGAACCGCCTGCATGAGTTCAAGTGCTCATCTGCAGTGTATATATCCTTTATGTTTGATTTAATGTTTGGTTCACCATCTTTTTCATACTCAGTGATATCAGTATCTTAAAGTTCAGTTTGTCCTAAAGGACGACATGTTTAGAATCCCATCCTTAACCCAGCAACCTCTGTATGTTGGAAAGGTCCCTTAATATACAAAGATCACTGCAAAACAAAGGTGAGTTGTGGTGAGTTCGGGATAAAATCTATTCCAGTGTCAGAATACTACTGTGGCCAGAAACATTGTGTGGTTCTCTGAGTTCAGACTGCCTTTGACCCACATGGTGCTTCTCTTGAATCTTTACAGGTGGGTGACTGCAACTGAAAAGCCTCGGACCATACGTAACCGTTTACTGCAAAGGCGTCAGATCAGAGGCCACGCGGTGCCCACGCAGTGTTGCTGTGCAAGATTCCCCTCTCTTGCACGGTTATTTTCACAGGTTGACTTCATCCGCCTTCGCAGGTTCAGCTTTCCTTGCAACGGCGGTCCCCTCTGATCTACCATTCCGAGGCATTGAACTTGCTTGACTGCACTGAAACTGAGTTCATCTTGCCTTTTTGGCTCAAGTATGCAAATGGCCGACCGCTGTCTTGTCACAGTTATTCATTTGCATATGGCTGTTAACTACAACACACGATAAAAGAGCGCCAACTTGTGATGTTGTAGGAGATGCTGTCACTTAGCTGAAAAGCCAAGACCAATGAACAAAGGAACAATCTGCTGAAATAAACAATATTATCCTTCAATTTCACTTAAATCCTGAAAGAGATCACCTCAGAAGTGCTTTGGCACAGCCTGAAAGATGCGAACATAACTTAATAGAAAGCTTTTTGCTGTTTTGCTCGATAAATTTTGCTTGAGGCCTGATAGAATTTCATTGGAAAGAGTGACAACTTTTCCCACTGGCATCTGTTTTGAGCTCCTCAAAGGCACGGCTCCGCAGCCAGTTAATTGCAATGGAAGGACAGATTGTTTGGTGACACATCGTAATCAAAAGATGCTTCAGATGTTCCGCAGTTGCAAGGAAGAGACTATAATGAGGCACAGCGGATCACTGAACGTCACAGAACCAACCACTGCGCACTGGTAGAATAAAGTGCATTTTAATGATTTTTGGTTCTGATTCCCACTTGTTCCTCCTCGCAATGTACAGCATATGATCAATATTTGAAAAGATAAATAAATAAAGACCTGATAAGACTGAAGCTTTGAAATGAAGGCAGAGCATGTTGTCTGTACCGAAAGGCTGACAAATCAACTGCGGCTAGCTCGGCGCTAGCAGACTGACACTTTTAATACCAGGGCTGGAGAGGAAATATGGTCGCTGACCTAACACTGAGGCTTACGACTGATGGTCACAATGAGAGGGCTCAGTGTCAAAGCCATTTTGCAAGCTTTCAAAAAGACACATTGACTTTTTTACTTCACAGACATCCTTCGGGAAGATTTCCCTCTTCAGCGGCTTCTCTCGTCATCCAACCATAACCAGCGAAACGATTGGGATTTGATCCGCCGTCACTCATTTCCTGCCTGATTTGGATGACAGGCGGTTTGCTGAGCTGCCGAGGAGTTGATGCGAACCGAGCAGGGGAAGGAAATTTGGAGGCTTTCTGGAGATTCCCCACAGAGCGGAAAGGCAATGATTAGAAACTGGAAGGGAGAGGAGTACCAGGGAAAATAGTTTCGGGAAAACGGGAATAAATTTAATGGCAAGTCAATAGCTATTGATTTTTATGCAAATTTCCACACAGCAGAGGGCCAGAGTACAAGCCAAAATAAGGTTAAAATATATCAGGGCATTATCCACCATTCGCTCCATCTACTATTGTTCTCTTAGAGACTGTGTTGGGTCTAGGAATCGAGCCGCAATCAATAATAATGCGCGAAAGAACAAAACTTGAAGCTGCTAAATAGATATGCCTTCTGACAAAAAGGCAGTGGGGAACCAAGACTTCACATTTTAAGCAGCAGATTAAGAATGCATGCATAAATACCTTAAAACTACTTATTTCATGACTGGTTCATGCATTATTCTCATGTGTATCATGCATGTTCCATTTTATTTATCCATTCATTCATCCATCTCTTCTTACTGCTACTTCTCCTCAGGTCAAGGTCACATTGGTGCTAGAACCTAAAACTTTCTTACTGACCACGGAACCACAATGCAGCAGTGAAAATGATGTTAACAACACAGGTATTGGTACATGCTCACAGGTAGCATGTACCAAAACAGGTATTTTGTGGCTTCGGAGAGATAAAAAAACAGTAGCGTTCAGAGCACATTCTCCTTAATTCTAGGCTGAGTTATTTGAATAAAATGAGCCTTAAAAATTGAAAGATAAAAAAAACCTTTATTTACTCCATACCAGGGAAATAAATGTGTTACAGTAGAAGGATTTGTTTTTAAAAAGAGATATAAGAAAGGAAATTCTATGTAAAGGACATAAAGGAAGATTCATAAATGAGATTAAAGTGATGGTGGTGATTATTAGATGTTCATTCATAAAGACATGCCCTTAATTAAGGGTCTTACTGCAGCGGGGAACAATGACCTGTTGTAACGCTCCCCACAGGGCAACTGCAGTCTCCTGCAGGGGGCGCGAGGTGTTGTCAGAAGGAGATGTCAGTTTGACTCACCTCCTCCACTTACCAGGGACAGTTCAGAGATGTTTAATATGAAGCTTGCTTCAGCTTTGGCTCAGCGGATTCAGTAATTCTGCAATATTCAACCACTGTATATGTGAAGTCACTTTATAAGGAATGATGCAGTGGCTAAGGAAAGGATGACAACGAAAAAAGAAACACACTGGCATTTAGGAGGAATCAGAACACAAAGAAAAATGGAAGCTCAAGTAACCAAATCACTAACAGATGCTATGCGCAGTCATCAATCCACTATAAAAATTATTTTATTTATTTATTTATTTATTTATTTTAAGCACAAAACAAAGCCCTAAAACTATAAAGATGTGACTATGTTGTTACTGTACTGGAGACCAAGCAGCTGTGATGACTGTTGTTGCTGTTGTAATCTGCTGTCTGTGCACTTTTCTCTAATGCACTAGCTTGTGATTGACAACATGTGTTGGGCTGCAGAAAAGTGTCAAAACAGTGGCTGTAAAATGAACCTCTGCTCGCACACGAGTTTGCATTCACATTCTCATGCTTGTTATGACGTAAAACAGGGGGGCTCAGTCAGCGCACAACAAAACAGTCAGGTTCACACACATCCGTGGAACAGACCCCTGGAGTTTCTTGTTAATGCGTGTCTCACCTTTCCGCCTCAGTCTCTTCCCCCTCCCTCTTTCGCTCCTACCCTTTCCCCATCCTCTTTGTGTTGATGCCAAGCTGTCAAATGGATGTTGGCATATTTTAGAGCCATGTTGTCCAACACACTCTCTCTCATGTGTAGGCCAAGTCCGTGGCTCAGTGCGGTACAACTTGGCAGTGGACGAGACAAACACACAAAAGCAATTAGCCCGGCCACCAACAATCGCTTCCAGAGCTGCACATTTGTTCCGTTCACAAGTTAAATCAGGGGGTTTATTTATATCCAATGGGGTAAAACCCTCCCCATCAGAGGGTTTTAGATCTGCTAATGCGAGACATTTACGCTGCAGGCACACCCACAAAAAAAGAGACTCAGAGCAGAGTGACAGAGCTGTGACAATGCCACTTCCTCCTCACACGGATGGAGCTGGACAGAGTTAAAAGATCAGGATGCAGACAACATCCCTCTCACTCGGACACACGTTTACCGGTAAAAAAAAAGAAAAAAAAAAAGAAATACGTCTAGGTGAAGAGGTCACTCAAAGCAGAGCAGAGGAGTTGGGCTACCTCAGACGGGCTGACCGCCCCCAGCTGTCAGAGACAATGAACCTCATCTCACAGCTTCTGTTCCGGAAAAGAAAGGAAGCAAACAGAGGAAAAACAAATAACAAAACAGTCTAAGAATAAAACCGGATGTGCCGGGACACTGGAAAGACAAAGGTCTTATGATCCAAATGAAGACTATACAAAGATAAAACTATTACATTCTGGATTGAGGCTATCGGTGACTGGTATCCTCCTGTTTGTTTGAAGATAAACAGATGCTTTGAATATGGGGAAATGTAAAGCATGTAATGGTATGTTTTTAGAAAGAATAAACATTTCCGGATTGAACTATTGCAACCCTGAAGCACAGATGATCACGAGACACCAAAACTTCTAATCATCAACTGAGCGTTATTAAGAACTGACATATACTTGAGTATCAAAAAATGTTTTATAGATATCCGTGAGCATCTATAGACGTAATTCATTTTTTGCTCTTTTTATCTTTTAAAAGGAATGTGTATAAATAAATATATTTTTTTAAACACACCACAAACTTTTTGACTGAACGTGTTAGACAAGTACCTGTCTAACATGTTGGAATGTTTTGGACAGTTTTTGGAACGTTTTGGAAATCAAGGAAGGGGATGTCAGACTACTGACCTCCAAGCATCATAATTTGGCAAAAGTAATGAAATACTTGTAATCTGATTGATCAGTAGAATCTCTGTCGCTCCCTGCAGGATAATCTACACCTTTATTCCAGTTGTTTTGTTCACCTTTGCACATCTGGCTAATGGAAGAATGATCTTGTTTAACTTTATCATTTGGCCCAAACAAGGTACTCTTAAATATCAAAATCTAAATTAGATAACTTTTTTTTTTTTTTTTTTCGTTTTCCAGTTAATTACACTGAAATCAATTTAAAAGTAGGGCTCTAAAGCAAAAAAAACCCCTCCCAAACATTTTCTTTTATTTTTTTTTATATTTACTTGTTTGTTCATTTATTTTAATTTGCAGTGACCTGTGTCTTTAAATCATTGGTTGACCACCAACTGCTAATACAACTTGTGATTCATGACAATGACTACCTACTACTTGTGTGTGTGTGTGTGTGTGTGTGTGTGTGTGTGTGTGTGTGTGTGTGTGTGTGTGTGTATGTGTGTAGGGCCCCAGGCAGACGGTGTCAATCAATACCTGCTATATTGCCTCATTTGCAGCAGCTGTCAGTGTGACTTACACACGTGCACTCGCACACATGCACAGACCAACCCCACTGTCAAAGTAAATTGGGTGCATGTTCACTAAACCCTATTTATGGGTCTTACATTATTTTTCTGGATGCAGTGACTGCTACAGGGATGAAAGGGCGAAATTCATCCACCCATCACTCAGGAAAGTAAAAAAAGGAGAGAGAAAGACTGCGGGACAGACAGGACAAAAAGACAGAAAGGTTGAAACAGACTGGCGGGCATAAGGAGCAGACAAATGATCGTCAAGAAGAGAAGGTGAGATAAACACACAGGCCGATGGAGGGATACACTGCACGCAATGAATTCTGCTGTCACCTCATCTCCCCCCTGGATGAAAATTAATAAATAAATCTACGTCTCAGCTTCCTGTCACTCACATCAGATGTCAACCCCTATCCTGTCTGTGCCTCCACCACCTCAATCACACAAGAAGCTGATACTGTCATCACAGTCTGAGCACCATATCAAACTTGTACACTGCTTTGTATGAGCGAGTGCATATGCTTGGGTGTAACTGGTTGGGTAGGTGACCTCTTGCTGTGGAAAGGATAAATAAGGTGTGTGTGTGTGCGCGCGTGTGTGTATGTGTGTATGTGTGTGTGTGTGTGTGTGTGTGTGTGTGTGTGTGTGT
>BJFM01003264.1:27937-39875 GCA_016586285.1 Arothron firmamentum | reverse complement strand
TGTGTGTGTGTGTGTGTGTGTGTGTGTGTGTGTGTGTGTGTGTGTAGGCAAGCCTTTTTGAGAAATGTCTTTTTGACTGACTATCTCTCTCTGACAAGCTCCCATTCTAAGGAAAGCCTATGGATTAGGCTGGGCCAACAAACACACCCATCATAAATCTCTATTGCTTACACCACAACTGCAAAGGCTTCCATCTCATGGCTGCTTTGAGCACCAATCCAAGCTGTGAAAGATATATTTCAAGTCTGTTTAACGTGTGCATGGCTAGCGCATTGAATCAAAAGATCGTATTTTCTTAGAGTGTTTCTAATTTTAAAGGGATTAAAGTCAGGGAAATGCATACATGAGAGATTATTAGCACTGCCATCAGCTTGCGAACACATGTAAAGAAGCTGGGAATGTGCTCTCCACGTTCATCCTCATATTAATTAAAGCACCACCTGGTAAACACTACTGAGATGAAGACAAGACAAAAGTTGTAATAAAATTAAATGTATGGCACTCAAAACAATGCTTGTAATGGTAAAGTATATCTTTTTTTTTTAAATATGTTTGTTATGCTAATTGTACCATCTGTGGTCTCTGCTAATTCTGAAAGGGCACAGCTCTGCAAATAAAGTAAGTGACTGGACTGACATTCTGTTCTTATGTCTTTCCTCTCTGTATATTCGCTTCCAGCCAGAAATCATAAATCAAGGTCTGATTTACTTTATCCAAGTCTCAAACAGTAAATCATTCCTCCTTTGCAGGTGAAAACACAATTACTGCACCTTTACTGTGACACACTGCCATCCTTCTGGAATATGGTTGCATTATTTCAAACATGGTTGCCACTGCACTCAGCAGAAAGCCCATTTCATTATAGACACCTCTACATTTCTCACCCACCCACTTTGACAATTTTACCTCTTCCAGAACCCAATATTTTCACTTTCACAGCATATCTATATCAGTAAAACATAACTTTTTCCAATCTGAGCCAGTGACACTCAATAAAAAGAGTGCATTGTTCTTGTAAGGCAAATAAGATTATGTGCTTCAACTGGGGGCTCTTTGATTCCTTGAGGAAGAACATTTGAGTGTTCGACACTGGTGTGACTGCAATAAGCAATAGAAAGCGATGAACTCACCGGCTGTAGAAGCAGGCGGAAGAGCAAAGTCAAAATCCCCACACAGCAGAAGGATGGCACTAGTTCTAGTAGCTCATACAAAAGTTAAAAAAAAAAAAAAAAAAAAAAAAAGTTAAAAACATGGTAAACTCATGAAGGGGATACACAGACTAACAGCTACTTGCTAGTGTGAGGCAGGTGAACAAAATCAGGGTGATGAAGAAAGGATCAAAGATAGGAAATATGTGAAAGGATGTGGATGGGGTAAACTTCAAAATAAACACAGGAAATGCTAAATACAAATGCAAATCAAGACTATCTTCATATCTGGTGACCCCAAATTGTCTTTAACATTTTATTTCTTAAGAGATTAACTGAATCTAGAGAACACTGTGAAACGTTAATAAGAATGTGAAAGAACAAGTCCACTCAAATCAAACTCTAGAGGAAAGAGAATAAAAATCATGGCAATGTGTTTGCTTTAGGCAGTAATTTAAAGAAGGTTACGATCTGCTCTTCCCAAATATTAAGTATGTTAAATCTATGACTAACTACTGCCGAAGAAATGTCCTTTCCTGCTCTTGTAGGTGGTGTCATTTTTACAATATAAGTTATAGATTTATTCATTAACTTTCATTTTGTCCAAAGAGTCTGAGGACACGAGGAGACACAGAGGGGATAACTCTGTGTGTGTGTGTGTGTGTGTGTGTGTGTGTGTGTGTGTGTGTGTGTGTGTGTGTGTGTGTGTGTGTGTGTGTGTGTGTGTGTGTGTGTGTGTGTGTGCCAGAATGCTTGCTTGAGCTGTAATGTGGAGGACTGTGACTAACCTTTATTTTTGGCCATTTTTAATATGATTAATTTGTGGATTCAACAGAGGGCAGAAAAAGCATATAATTGCTTCACTGCCACATACACTCCTCAATGTCAGGCCTGTAATGGCAAACCATGTCGTGCAGTCTATCACAGCCGACAAGAGCCACAGAAAAAAAGTTATTTCCTTTGTTTATATTTCTGAGGATTTTTACAGTTTTAAAAAAGTATATCATAGTGTTTTTAATGGACATTAGTACTATAAGAGGGACATGGGAAAGTATATATTTTTCCTTTCCTTTTGTCCTATTTTTCCTTTTGTCTTTTTTTTTTTTTTACAGTCTGCTGTCCAGTCCATTTTACTGCACATTCAAATCTTTCTGGTGATTTATAAAAAACAGAAGACTAGATAGCATACCACACCATACCACACATACCACACCACATGTATTGAATTATCACTTGCTAACTGAGTCTTTCTTCAACTGATTCTTTGGTGGTGATATGCTCGAAAGCTGTTATTAAAACGTGATCTTGTGGATAAGCCTGAACCACATTAAGGTCGAGGCGTGGAATGTCTGCAGGAGGTGAGTTGCGGTTTTCAACGTGGAATCTGGAGGGACATGTCAGCACCTTGGATGTGGCAAAGTATTTCCAATGGCAGTCAGCTAATTGTCACAGGCTGGGTTGTAAAGGAATATAATGTACAATTATTTTTTTACAAAACTGGCAGCATTACTAGCATGTATTTTAAACAGTTGCATAATTATAAAACACTTTTTTCCAGTACTCAGGACACAGAGGTATCTTAAATTATGGAAATATTATTAATAAGAAGGTTTTTTAAATGCTTTAAGTGCTGCTAATTAGATGCATGTTTACATTTGCTTCCACTAACATGACATTCCCACTACAGCTGGTAAAAAGAAGCAACAACAATTAAAATCAGCACAACGCACCTCGCACCCACCCTTCACCGTGCAATGTTATCCTCATCTTGTTGCACTCCTCTTGTGCAATCCTTGTCCTCATTTGCATTTTAATTCCTGTGCCTGTGCGGCTTGGCGTGGCTAATCCTCTGCTAACCTAAATGAGGCCTGTGTTCTCGGCTGAAAGGCTGAGTTCCTGTTGTCGGGCTCACTGTGTCTTCCTGAATTATACCCCCTTCCCCCTACCCCCTTCCCCACTTCATTCCCATCAGTGAGGTGTACGTATATTTCCCTGTCATGTCAACATGCAGCAGGTACCAGCCCACACTCACACTCTGACAGCCAAGTATGCATGAGCACAGACAGCCACAGTTATCAAAAAGTCTTAATTCCACTGACCTCATTTGCTTTTACCCAACACATCTTAATGACGAAGACAACTATCCCAATTAAAATTAATCCCTTTTCACTGTCCTATGCAATTATACCTGCCAATGAGTGAAAGAATTTGGAGACAAATTCTGGCTTGCGGCTCTACCTCCCTCCCCTACCGACAGTAAAAAGGTGCTAAGATGGAAAGAGGATTACAGCTTTGCTCACCACCTGAGAAGCCTGTTGGGGGCTTTATTGTGCTTGCGTGTGAATTGCTCGTTTTAGTAAAGTGCTGACGAACGATGGCGAAATGCCTAGACGGAGCAAGAGCGATGCAGATTTTGCTGTAGTTGGGGGCAGTGTGATTGTTTTTAGATAACGCTTTGTGTTAAATTAAGCGCGCACACCTGCCCTAATGCCTGTGCAGCATTTACATAAAAACAGCAGGTTTGTCCCCAACTCCTGATGTCACAAAAGCTCGGCGTTCTTTTGGTCCCAGATCCCACACATGCATTTTTCTTTAACCCCTCTTCTGTGGCCACCTCATTGACATGAATCTTAAACATGTGCTGCATGAATTTAGAGTTCCTTGAAGTTTATGAAACTAATTCCTTTGACATAAATCATGTATGTTGAACGTGGCATTGTGAGAGGTCAGTCCAGTTTTCTTTTCTTTCTTTTTTTTTTGTCATCATGGTAAGTTTAGTAATTACTGTCATGAAAGAGGCCCTTCCAACCGATTCTAAAATGCAGCTTCATCTCATGCCCCTAGAGTTTCACTGAGTGTTGTTTTCTTTGCCCTGTTCTCTCTCCATCCTTGGTTTCTCTTCAGCAGCATTGTCAGTCTCCGCTTGTGTCATGTGGGCTTGGTGCTAATTGGCTTCTCGGATGTCAAGCCCAACAAGTCTCATTGGGATGCTCCATACAAAAACAAAGCCCACCTGGAAACTCAATACTTTGTTTTTTCTTGTTCTGGGTCACTCCACTTTGTGTTGCAGACACTATGGAACTTGAGAGGAATTTGAAAAGTAGTGGAAGATTGAATTGTTGGGTGTTGGTATTGTTTACACCATTGCATGCAGCAGTAATTGTTTTGTCTAGACACCCTCAGATTGGATTGCTGCATCCCTATTCGAATGGTTGGCTTTGGTTGCCAGTTCTAACCATTCTATTCCATTATTTTTCTTAATATTAAAAACACATTAAATGTTTTACATCCACTGTTGAAAATGAAGCTCTATTTTTAAAGATAGTGAGATATCAAACTCAGGTCCCAGGCCCCCTAGTGGTTGAAAAGTAAGGTACAGGTTCAGCATCAGGCCTCTGCAAAATCATACAAGGTCTTTGATATATATATAAGTGGAGGCAAATGGCATAAAAATGGATTCCACTGGATTCAAACCTTTTTTGCATGCATATTTTAACTTAACTAAATTTTGGCTGACTGTTCAAGATCATATCTTACTGTCCGTTACCATGACTCTATTTTCCCATTCTCTGACAAATCCATCCTTTATTTCACTTTTACACGTATCTGGCTCAACTGGAGGTTTTGAATTGAAGCATTGCCCGAACAGCGGCAACCCTGGACGGCTGTGGCATGGTCCATTTAGAATTCAGCTCAGCCTCCACGCTCTCAGGACAGCGGGCTCTGCAGGAACATCACAGTATTAAAGGCTTTTAGAATTCTACAGAAGTCTCAGTGCTGAGTGAGACAGAGCAAGCAAGGGGAGGAAAAATAAACACACTGGCGGGGAACAACAGTAAAAGCAGATAGAGGGGTAGAGTGAAACGGTGGATGATTTTTGAATGCCAGTGGCAGATTGCAGCCACGTTTTGTGTTTGTGTTAAACATAGCAAAGCAATCCCTCCCGCTCCCTCGTTGATCCTCGAGCCATTGCCCTACGCAATTAGAGTGTAAAGAAGATTTTTAAGTGAGAAAATAGTTGTGGAGTGCAGCAGGAATGCATGGGTGCACACGAACGTGTTTTCTATCGTTATCCTGCCAGCACCACATTTCTTTGAAATGCGTTTTCTCTATTTTCAGACTGTTTCTTGCAAAACACTTAAACTGCAGATGGAAAAATGTTGCCAAGTAAATGAGCACACTGGAGCTTTAAGGGGCTAAAGAGCCAGATGTTTCTGCAATTAGCTTCAAAAAATACGGCGTTAAACCAAATTTAACAACAACCTGATGTGTAGGTAAAAGCAAACCGAAGCAATCTGTTGCAGTAGGTCATCACATAAGGTTTGTCAGGTTTGCTGTTATTGCAATGCACCTTTTCAGGGATTACATGCATTCCCGTCACTGAAATGGCATGGGCGGAACCACGATTGTTAACCGCACAAACGTAATAACTCATTATTACAATTTTAGAGGGTGAAGATTTTTGCCATCACACAAATGTAATAACTTTAAATTAAAATTAGGTGTTACGTTTGTGGTAGGCGACTGCTATTAGGTTTGTGGGAAAGTTATAACATTTGTGGGATTATTACATTAAAAGCTAAAAATTTCTATTACGTTTGTGGGTTATTACGTTTGTGTGGAGTTATTACGTTTGTGGGGTTAACACACGATACCTTTTTGTTCTATTTTTGGATCTGTTTTGTTGCTGTTTTTTTTTTCCCCTCCTCTGACTGATATCTAAACTGCATTGCTTTGCTCAATTTAACCCTCTTTCACTGCTAAAATTGCCTTTGCGAGCCACGTTAACCCTAATGTGGCTCTGCATTTGCGTCACAGATATGGGCCACCGGCTGGACCAAATCCTCTCCGGTCATCAGTGCCTATCCGCTGTGGTCACCTTGCTTTCTGGCACGCACACACACACACACACACACACACACACACACACACACACACACACACACACACACACACACACACACACACACACAGTTGGGATATTTTTCCTGGGATCTTTGGCCTGGGGAGCGGCAGCACGCTCTGAGCATACACCGTATCAGTATTTAAAATCATATTAAACGTCTAATGTAAGCTTATCAGCTGGCCAGAGGCAACAATGGCTCAAGCAAAGTGAATGTATTCTGGCCTTTCACCAGTCCCAACTGGCTGATTAGCATTTCCTCAGGGCCACAGTGTTCAGGACCTGGACTGGAGCTGCATACAGTACAAAGGCCGGCTGTTTATTTTCAAAGGTCAGAATGCACTCGGAAGATAAATCTGTTCATTATAATACAGAGAAAAGGTAAGTAAGCCTTTCTGGGCGAAGCAGAAAGACTTAATTGAAGAACAATTTGACTTTGGTTATTCAACCACGTTGAATGTTTTGGAGGACGTAGAGGTTATATTAGCTAAAATCTGTGAATCATTGCTTGCCTCATTTTTCTAATTGTTTTCGTCCTGTGTCTCCCAGGTGTCCCTGCCCTCGCCAAAGACCTCTGATTTTCACATCTATATGCCCTCCTTTTCACATTCCCCTCCTTCTCAGGAAACAAAAATCAGTGTCTGTGTGTCTGGGGCCTAAATTTGCATTAACAAATCACACCAGCTGCTGTGGTTTCAGCAGCGGCAATGCTTTCCGGATGATTCAGCTTCGGGTGGGTGTGCATGTGGCTCTGTCACATTTGTGAGGGTGTTGTCATCTTCACTTTGTTGGGGTCCTATTTCTCAGCCACCAGACATACCCACACATTCTTACACGCCGCCAATGTGTGTGAAATATTAATGCTTTTGGAAATATTAGCAAGGTTGCTGCTGCATCTGCCAAGGATTAATCCAAATGCAAGCCGGGCCCTAATGAGAATTCATGTTACATTTTGAAACAGCCGAGGACCCGATGAATGCTTCACTATCATCCCTTTTTCACTCCTTTCAGCTGCCTGTTCCTATTCGACTCAGAGGTGCTAAATTCAAATTCAGTAATGGGAAACGTACATTTAAGGAAAGGAAAAAAAAACATCTACAAAGCAAGAGAATGCACTTAATCCAGCTGTGTTAGAGTTGCAGTTTAATAGAGCACCTGCATTATTCAGATAGGCCGGTCTCAAGGTTGCCACTAATGAGAACCGGCAAATGAGCGTAAAGCATGGGCAAGTTGCATGACAACTTAAAAGTACCCTCTGCTTTGCAAAAGAAAGCCATGAGAGGCTGTGATTATGAATATTAGTTTGGGAGTGTGTGCACTACGTGTGCAATATATGCGCTGACTTTAATGAACAAGAAGTGCTCTTGAAATCCCGTTGGACGTGACGCACATTAGGCCTCGGAAGTAAACCTTCGCGTACATTTCTGTCAAAGTAATGTAGGTGTGTATGATTCTTTAATGATTTTGAATCTTTTATCAGGTTTATCAGGATATCGACCTAGCACAACATCAAAACTGGGGTTTGCAAAGTCATCTGGATACAAAACAGACAATTTTGGCTTTTCCTCTGCACTCTACATACAATACGCGTACAAGGCCATGTTTCATCATTCTTTTCTTTCATGCTGCTAAGGCACTGGCAGCATAGAGCAAAGTGCCAGCCAAATTGCTCAGCAAGACAGCAAAAAGGACATCTCATTTACCTGATAGGGTATTTTGTGCTTTTGCTCCCTGCTGGCTTGCATTTTGCTCTGATAATGTCACCAAAAGTGTTGCCTCTCAAATTGCCCCTTTCAATATCAGTAGAGTCAAGTATCTGTGTGAATAAAATTGTGTCTCTCTTCTTCTTTCTTTTATTTTTGGACTTCTCCTTTCCATAGCTCACCAGTAGATTTTTTCACAAGTAATCCATCACCTTAGTTCTGGACCTTTTTATTACAAGCTACTCTCTCATGAAAGTTTTTACAGATTGACAGATTTATCGTCGGCGTAGGGCCACAAGATACCCCCTAGATGTGCAAGGGGTTTAATGTGCCAGTCTTCAACAGTGTCAGGCTCAGCTGTGCTACAGCCTGATTGGGTTTCAGTTCCGCGCATCATGAATATAATTATCTCTGTTTGAAATAATCCCTCCTGGTGGTTTCACAGTCATTTTAGTTACCATGAAATGGGCCCAGCAATACAATCACAACAGCTTTTGATAGGAAGGGTTAGCAGTAATGCTATGTATGGATGGGTGCATTTATGTCAGTGTTTTGTCATCATTTTTGGTGATAACTCGCAGAAGCTTTAAAAGCTGTTGCTAAAGTTGGATCTGTGGATCAGAATCTGACATATTTAGACTGCAGTGTCAGAAAACTGCTGTCGAATAAAGTGTGGACACATCGGGCACAGCTACACTGTTTCTATGCACATTGTGCATGTTGTGCATAAAATGCACATGATCATATCAGCAGTACCAGGAGCTACTTTATTAGGTATGTACGGACAACACATACCATCTCAGGTGATCACAACAAAGGAGTCTGCAACACAACACCAGGTTTAACATATTCAACCAGAATTAACCAAATCTGAAAAGCTGCAAAGGAGTTTGCAGCTTTGATGAGGCTAACCTGAAGAGACACTGAAGGCACTTTCATGCTGTGTCTGCCACAGACAATCAGTCAGCTGTATCTTTTAAAAAGTCTTCAGTTTAAATACTGACTTAATTAGAAAAAGAAAGAGCGAACCATGAATTGTTAAAAGTGACTTGATGACATGTACATGCATCTTTGATGTAATCACTCTGCCGACTCGTCAAATACTTGGTCGGGTGCCAAATTACACTTCACACAACAGGTATAGTTTTTGATGTGCATTAATGTATGTAGGGTTAACTTTGCAACTGGGTTTAGGGCATAAAAAGCCATCGTGATGCATCAGTTTTCTCTTGGCTAAATTTACAGAGCAACCCCCCCCCCCACAAAATGTTGCTGTGTGAGCTTTTTTTTCTGAACATTTTCTGAACACAATTTTCTTTATAGTATAAAATCCAAGCAAACCACATATGAGAATAAAAAGGGAAAGCTTTTGAAAAAGGGCTCCTAGTAAATGGGAAAAAATACTGTATATTCATGAGGCAACAACCATACAAGCCTCTCATTAAATCATATTTTATGATATAATGCATTAAAAAGTAAATTAAATGCATGCCTTCGACGTTAGTCGAGTCTTTGGTGTAAATATCCAACACATGTGCCCTTCACTGACTTTCCCGACTGATCTTGGATTCAACCCGTTTCCTCTGATCATCGTTAACATGAATTTCACTGCGCTACACTTGGGACAAATCTAATTACCCAACGTGGACGCAAAAGTAAACAGCCTTAAAACCGCCATGATAGAGTCATATCAGGGTATGGTTAAAAGGAGAGGTAGAAAGATTTCCTCTTG
Source organism: Arothron firmamentum (assembly GCA_016586285.1). Lineage (NCBI taxonomy): Eukaryota > Metazoa > Chordata > Actinopteri > Tetraodontiformes > Tetraodontidae > Arothron > Arothron firmamentum. The sequence continues at coordinate 30,389 of BJFM01003264.1, read as the reverse complement.
CAGCGTTCCCATCACTGCTGCCTCTATTGTGTGGAGGCCGAGGTTGGGAGAACTACTGTGATTTAAATTGAGAAGGTGATGGAAAACATAATGAAAGCTTTAACCAAGCTTCAGAGGCCCTCTATCTGCAGAGATGGAAGAATCTGCTGGAGGGAAACCCATTCTTATAGCTCTATCAATCAGGACTTAATGGCACAGTGACCAAATAGCAGCAACTCATGAGTGAAAGGCACTGCTCAAACCCCATAAAGCAACCTCATGTGGAAGCCGGGGAACATTTCCACAGATATTTACAAATATATGCAGTTTATTTTTCTGCACAGCACGTGATCTACGGGTGAAAATCCTTACTAGGACAAATGAACTTAATTGCAGGCTTTTTCACACAAACATAACATTAATATCATCAGGCCTCAGTGTTACCACAAAATGCTGAATGAAAATGTTTATGATAGTCTACTGAGAGGAAGATGGGGCTTTTTGTTTTCTTTTCTCAGATTTTACATGTTCCGATGCTTGGGTGCACCTAAGAGCTCAGCTGGTCTTACAGAAGCAGATCAGGCCGACTGAATGCTGGTGGTCTGTTATCATTGCCTACGGCTGATCCCAGATGTTCCAGGGTCTCCACGTCAGTTTACTTGTTTGCATGCATTTCCTCTCATGCATTTCTATCACATAACATATAGCAGAGAGAAGACGTCTGCTAATGTGGACACTTGAATCAAGAAGAAAGACAGCAAAATTAGCAGTGAAGCAAGATAAGACCTAAAATGAATAAAATATGAAAGGAAAACAGTTAATTTCTTCAGTTAAATTAATTCTGCAGAATTTGGTTCAAAACTGTCAGGAACAGGAAGGGTACCAAGAGAAAAAAGAAAGCACATATTTTTTTCACAATTTACATCCCTTTGCTGGCTCGGCCAGTTGGTGCGTGTGAAGAATGGATCTCTGTCAAGAGCACAGAGATGCTTCTCACACAAGTTTGTGCTAATTCCTCTTGAAATAGGTCAATTTCAAAACTAAAATGAGGCAAATCTCATTAGCGCCAATAATTCTTGACAATATTTGACACTGCAAAATGTCTATGAACAAACTTTTAGTGTTGTTATCAGGAGAATAAAGAGTCCTGAGCTGATTAAACAGAATATTGGGTTCTTTGCAACATCAAAAGTAATACGTAAATATATATGTCCTTGAAATACCCCCACAGTAATCTACATATCAGGCGTCTGTGTGGCTTTGGCTCCAAGGTTGATAATCTGCCATGTGTGTTTTTCCAGCTCTAGTCCAACTTTTGCTTCACATAAATGAATTAATGACAAAATCCCAGAGGGAGGCCTCCTGCAAACAGGAAAATCAAAAGGAAAAATAAAAGGGTCTTGTCAAAGTCGTGGCTTTTGACAGCTAGAGATGAGACTGGCCCGCTCATTTCATTCACCTCTACTACGCAGCCTCCTCAATTGGACGTCTTTCTGATCTGTCTCTTTTCCGCCATCTCCTTTTCTTCTCTCTGCAGCGTAAATGACCCTGGAGGCTTGGCAGGCATCGAGCGGAGCCCAGGCAGTCAAGATTTGAGAAGCGATGGAGAGGATCCAAGACCATCATGCTGGATTTCAGACTGCACGCGGGCAAGCCGGTGCGTTTGTGTGTACGCTTGTGCGCTCCAGCGCGGGGTTGTCAGCGCGGGACGGACTGACACAGGAGTCAGCTTCAGAGGTTGTCTCGGAAATGAGGTGGAAATGAAGCTGCTAACTTCTAAAAACAGTCAGTTAAAGTGACTGCGGGGGGGTTACCCAAGAGCTTTGCAAATGACAGGATGAGTTAAAAAGGGCTTTCTGTTAGATTTACTTTTTACTCTGGTCTAACTTTGCATATGATTTTATAATTACTTTTGGAACTTGTTTGTCTCTTTTTAAAACATTGACTACACTAACATGTTGGTGGTTTTGAAAAGGTTACACTAAGTTCAAAGACAAAGGAATCCTGAATTGCGAAGTAGAGACTCTCAAAGTTATGGAGAAGAAAAGAGGTCCAGGTTCACCCCATTGACATGAAAGAGTCGTAATCAAATATGTGCGAATGCTAATTAAACAAACCATTAAATCTGCAATGAATACCCTGGATACGGACCCAGCAAGGTTCATGCATCACAACCAGGCTTCAGTCGGGAGGCCTAATGTTCACCAAGGTGTACCTTCATCATTCCCAGGAATACTTTGGCCTACTGTCTGGCTTGCTGATGCAACATGAAAAGGCACAAACTTGGTCCAACCAATTGGTTCGAAGTCGACATGCTCAACGATAGCACACGCGGCATTTCCCAGGAAAATTCCTTTCATCAGTCGCTATAAAAAAATTTTTTTGATCCCGTCTAGAAAGAATCAAATATAAGCTTTTCAATTTACATGAGTGCTACATACAGTGTTCAAGTTTTCAGTAGTGGTGGTGGTGA
>BJFM01003264.1:14613-25078 GCA_016586285.1 Arothron firmamentum | reverse complement strand
TGTGTGTGTGTGTGTGTGTGTGTGTGTGTGTGTGTGTGTGTGTGTGTGTGTGTGGCTCTAAAGGATCTTGTCATTCACAGCACAGCGCTCAATAGCAAGTACTCTCTGGCTCCCTCTGATTGTGTTGTAAGGTCTTTTATCCCCATGGTAGCCATGAAAGATCGTGAGAGGGAGATGGAGGCGGCAGGAAGTGATGGCAGGAAATATCACCCCCAAAAAACTACAAAGAGCTATTTAAGTCTAGAAACAAATAATGTTGGTGTCAGCGTAATGCTAGCAACATCACTAAAGATAATGGCCTGGACACACCTCCCTGTCAAGAAAGATAAAAGTACCGCTTCATCAGGTTGTTCTTTCTATTATCAGTTCTTGGCATCGAGGCGTGTTTACAAGACAGCTCCTTATTGTATTTCCTGATCTTATCCTTTGCCCTCTTTCATTTCCGCCTGGCGCCTTTCATTTGGACTCCAGCACCTCACTTCGCCAGGCTTCGTCAAAGCCCAGAGCTAAATATGCAGTGGCTGCAAAGGTGGTCCTACCCCCCCGCCACCCCCTTATCTCTATGTTGCTCCCTCATTCTCACCCACTCAGTTCCTGCTCATCTTTACTTTGCCGCTTTTTCAGTCAAAGCTCAAGAGCAACTGGTGCACTCAGTGGAAATACAGGGACTTGCCAAAGAACTCATTGAATTTGTTGTACAATTGATCCCTCGGAGGCAAGCTAGGGATCTGGAGTGGGAAAAGGGGATGTGGAGGACCTAGAAGGCTGAGGAGATTGGGGATGGAAGGTTAATCATGTCCCTGGCATGATCGAAAAAACAGCAGAGAAAACTCTCAATTGGGAAAGATCCTGTTCAAAACTGTGCATCCAAACACTGAGGAGTGATAAAAATAGGAGACCAAACAAACATGTCTCTTTTCGGGCACTGTTTAGACTATAGTCAACAGTGTGCTACTTTTGTAATTGTGCATAGACATGATGTCAACATCCACTGTTAAGAAGACACCACTGCATTTTATGCCACTTTAAACCCGTTTTAGGCTGAAAGTAAATGACTACATTAAAACTAGAACATTTTAGCAGCTTGACATTCCAAAAAGTAATGCACACATTTATTTCCTCTAAACATGACCATTATAATGACTTTTATTGTAGCATCTAGTATAACATGTGGCCTATTAAAAGAATAGAATGATCACCAGCCTTGGCTCCCTTCACAGCTTGCCGAGGAGTTTTACAGGTTTAATTTTAAGATTTTATTTCTTGTCTGTGAAGATTGAATTGGGCAATCTCCGTGTGTTTTTCAATAGAACTTTAAGAGTTTTTTCCCTCCCCCTCTGAACTTAAAACTGCTAGGTTTCAGGGAGAAAGACTCTTTTTGCTGGGTGTTGCATTTAACCAAGCCTGTGTTTAACCAAATGCGACATTTTGGGTCCATTTATGTGAATTTACAGACTCATGATGGGAAAAGAATGAAAGTACCCACACAGGGACGCATCAAACCTGAGAAGAGAAAGAGAGACAAAAACAAACAATAAAACTGCTGACCAAGAACAATTTTACTGTTGCTCTAAGGAATGGCAGTTGTGCGTCTGTCACTTTGTTAATTATACCCTATAACCAGTCGGTCCACGTACTGATGTAGTCTGTTTCATATGACCAAATTTTTATATTTCTCTTCTTGCTGCATTGAAAACTCGAAAATAAACTGCGGCAGAGCACAGCTGTTATTATCCTCTCAGTCTTTTACCATTATTTGGCTCTCATTTTTATTTTGTTGCAGATTTTGTCTATTTATTATAAATTTACTTTGTATTGAGTGATTATCTTTGTAATGCTGACTTTTTAAAGTATTTTGAAAATAAAGCAAACAAGTGTGGCCTGCGCATTTCTAATAAATCCACTGGGTTTCTGCAGTGTTTCCAGAATTATAATGTGGACAGAACTGTGGTACATTTCATCTCATGTCATAATCCAGTCAGTTTATCATGTTTACTCTTGTGGTTGTTAAATTAATTTCAAATTTCTAGTCATTGTTCCATGTGCCATACAACAAACTTGTCTACCTACGTGCATGGACACAGATCCAGCACATCTGTCCGAGAATTCATAATATTCTGGTGACTTGGAAGGGATATTTTAGGGGTCATGGCATTGCAGCATAATGGCTGACGCACAAATTTGATCATTGGAGTGGCTGAAAGCTACGGTTACTTTTGTAGGACACTGGTTATTACCCACCTGCTCCATTTTGATCTCGAGATGAAATGGACTCGTAATCTGTATGAAAGGTGCACAATTTCATCAAAGAGTGTGGAGTGGTGCTTATTTTGGTATGATGAGACTCTCAGACAAGGTGCACAATGCATAATGATGACAACTGATGCGCAATTTATACAAGCCAGGGTTTTTTCTCAATATGCTGGTCATTTTGGATAATACATTAGGGCATTTTGTTTATGTCCTTTCCTGTTCATATGTTTTTTGAGTGAAGATCTGTTATCTTTAGAATTCAGCATTTTTCATGTTTGGGATGGGAAGAGCAGACATATCAGGGGAGATAACAGAAAGGATAGATGATCCATCTTATCAAGGAGGGGATTCCACCATCTGCATCCTTGGGCTTCAAAATCCAGCATGTGTTTGGGGAACAACCAAGGGCAGAGGCAGCCAACCTTTCAGACTTTTAGAATTGAGGGCTGGGTCTTAACCTGCAACAGTAGGAGCTGGCAGTTAAACCAACAAACGCTACACGGAAAACACTAAACAATCCACTTGCAGACCAACTTCATTGGCGCAGGTGGAACCAGAAGAATAGTCTCATTAAGCAGCTGGAGGAAGTCTCTGGACTGCTTGTTACTATAAATGCATTCCAATGACCACTGTTACCTATTTCTAACTAGTTCTCTCCATTTGCCAATTTGTTCAAACTCCTTTATTCAGAATTAAGTTAATGAAACCTCCAGACTTTCTATTTATACGACAATTGGTGTATGCATTTCTATACAAACCCTAATGTGGGATAAAAAGGATGACTCCTGCAAGCAACTCAATCACCTCTTCTTATCAGTGTGGAACTTAATAGTTCACATTAAAAATAGATGAAAAAATTCGCTGTTGCAAATTTCTTTTTGTAGAACTTTTGAATTGCCAGAAATGAGGTTAATATCTTGCTGTGCATCGAAATCAAGTCCGACTGTCTGGTTGAAGTTTCACTTCCAGTGCCCTGCTGCAATTTATCCTTACTTTCCTTAGTAATAATATTACCATCATTACAGAGATGACTATTCCTTCCACTTTTCAGCCTCTAATGCTCCTGAAATTCCCAAAATCTCTGCTTTGAAATACACTTCCACAGGGTTATGTGCTCTATGCCCTCCCAGCCACAATCTCTCCAGGCAATAATTCCATTAGCATAAAGAGCACAGCATAAGAGCATTGCTTCTTCCTCAAAACACGCCGTCTCACTGCATTCATTACTCCCACAGCCATCAATCCCATGGTAGCATCTCCATGCATTAGCAGGCACACATGCATTTTAGAATCGTTCCAGGTTGGTTTTTCCATTTTTCAGGGGAGTGATGATACATATGTGAAAACGTATCTGTTATTTCAGACGATTCTCTATCACGTTGAAGGAGATTCCATCTGTTTGTGAAGTGTTAAAGCTGCACTAAGAGATAAAGGATCTCACAAAAGTCTCCATCTCTGAACTGATCCATACATTTTTTTCCCTTTTGTTTTGATTCATCTCTGACCTGTAACGTCTTTGCCTTTGTGTGTGTGTGTGTGTGTGTGTGTGTGTGTGTGTGTGTGTGTGTGTGTGTGTGTGTGTGTGTGTGTGTGTGTGTTTAATAGAAACAAAGATGCACAGTCCATAAAGTCTGTAAGAATTTGAACAACCATCTCAATTTTAAGGTCTTATGCGTGAAATCCTATAATCGATGTATCATGTGTGGTTCTCTCACAGTTATTCACGGACTAAAGATGCACAAATGCTGTGTAGGTTGTGTTGAATATACACGCTGTTGAAGCTGTACAGTTATTGTGGGTGACTTTGGAAGCTGTTAAAGCGTGAAAGCTCCATGTTGAGTATCATCAGGAATCATGTTTAATTTAAAAAAAAAAAAGTAGAGAAAGAAAAAAGAAAGAATTGCTTGAAAATCAGCAACATTTTGTCATCATGAGTCACACAGGAAAGCCAAATATGTTCAGAAGTAATTTTTTCAATTCTCCGCATTTGCCACTGATCTGCTACACTGACTGCACATATTTGCTCATATTTTTTGTCAAAATGAACTGGAAGACTTCTTAATTCTACTGCAAAATGACTACGACAGCCTCTCTCTGTGCTGCACTCCAATAAATAGACCATACATAAATGACTGAAACACCACACTCCCATTTAGAGACCTCTTTTAATCTCGCCTGGCACGAAATATTACACTCATGCTCAAACATGAGCTCACCTATAATTACCCATGACCAGACAGTATCCACAGACATGCAGCATTTAGAAAGGTGTTGCCAGACCATTTATGCCCTGCTTCCTCTGGCGCACAGTTGACCCATAAAATGACTAACTCAAATGGGTAGTTGACTCAAACAACGCCCTCAGGATGTTGATGCTGCGATCCAAAACAGCAAACAGGTTCAAAACCACCCTGAAGTAATTCCAAGGGTTTCCAAATTAAAAAAAAAAGAAAGAAAGAAAAAGAAAATGCTCCAGCGTAGCCATGTCGGATCTTTGAGATACAGAGGCATATCTGGTATGATTTGGGTAAATGAGGGCTGGCAAAGGAATCTCCATGGTTACATAAATCCATACCTAGAGCAATGTCTTAGCAGTGGGTGGAGGAGGCTTTTGCAAGTTATTGCAAACAGGAACAGGGAAATGATCCCAGGCATCTTGTTTGCATTGTTTGGAGTGGCCTCCATTGTTGGTGAATGTCAGGCAGCTGCCTCCAGCTTTCCAGCGTGCTGGAGAGGGCTAAAGCTTAGCGCTGTGTCAGATACACATTCGTACATGCTGGACACATACTTGAGCATGTAGATGCAGTTTGAACTCCTCTCCATTGTTGATGGTTGGAGATGGAGTACCTGACAATTCACCCCCTCAAACCTCAGTCTGGAAGAAATCCATTATAGTGAGTATATTACTCTCTGCTGGTGAAACGTGTGAACTGCACACACGTCTTCATCTCATGACCTAACTTGTCCTAAAACTTTCATTAGCATCATTATGATTAATCTCTCTTTTATTGTCATTAAATTAATTGCCCATTAAAATCATTGTTAGTGTTTTTAATTTGTCATGAATTGTTGAGAGCATCAATTTAATTCACAAACACATTTTAATCTGTGTCTTACGAGCATTGGCAATACACAAACTTTATTTTAGGAAGCACGCAGTTTTCTGTTGGATGAATTTGGTTTGAAGATGGAGGTCATCTGCACATTCTGCTGTAGTTACAGCATTTTGTGAGTTTGTTCTGACCTCTTTGCAGTTTCATATAGAAAATTGTGTTTAGAAATTAAACTCCAAGCCATCTTTCTAATGGTCGTACAGTTCAGTTCAGTGCAAAAACCAACCTCAGGAATATATATATTTTATCAGGAAAACCTTAGATGTAAAATATGCATTGGAAATCTACATATGCCCAAATAAAAGTCCATTGTTTCGACTCTCTTTAAACGATTCTGCCAGAATCTACAGCCCAATATGGGACCTTAAAGGTGGTAAGAAATGTTGAAAAATAAATTAAAAAGAAATCATACGTCTAACCAAAAACACAGAGGTCGTGCTCTTCAACTGGTAAATAGAAGAGCAATTTTTGCAGCAGTAATCTTGGGTAAGATGTCGTACTACACATAGAAAATCATTGATTCTCTCAGGGTAAATCAGGAGCCTCCAGGGGAAGCCCTGCAAAACAGGACTTTTAAAAAATCAATTGCAGATTAAAGGAGTTGAGTGGATTCACTATTTTTTTCTTGTCTAAGAAAAATGTGTCGACAGGAGCATTAGAGTCTCACACCTGAATCCATAAAAGGTGATTTAAAACTTTGAGTCCTCATTTATTACCCAAGTTGACACTGCTAGCACAGACTGGCACATCCATCATGCACTCACAAACCTGCAGTGGTCCGGTCCTGGAAATAGAAGGACCGCTGAGTCTTGAGCTTATCCCTATTACCCTCGTCAACTTCCAGGCCTACCACGGTTCAGCACACACTCTGTGTACAGAGGTATGTAATTGAATGTTGCCTATACCTTTCACTGCTCACAGGTTCCCAGTAGACATTGGAACTCCATCACAAACACACACACACACGACTCAAAAACAACCTCTCTGTTAACACAACCGTCTGCTTCTATCACCATTAGCATTGGGGGGATAATTCTGTTTTAATCAGAGATGATTGCTACAGGTTTGGGCTTACGTGATAACATCCTTCTGTATCTCTGAGCCGATTTTTGGGTCCAAAATCTATTATGTATTCTGTCACATCAACTCAAAAATGTTGCAGAACATTATCACCCTTCATTTTCCGCAGACGTTCTCGCTCAGGGTCTTTAATGGTTACAATGAGGTTTGCAGCACAGCATTTTCAAGTAAATGAGGGATGGTGCTTAACGAGGCATGTGGACTTGGGGATAACCTGACCGAGAAATTGCATATTGTCATTCACTTCCCTATCTCACTCTCATTTATTTGAGCCTAGTCAATTTGAAAAGGGAGCTAGTTTCATGAGGACATATTTCAGTGTCAAATCAATAAATGTCTCAGTCAAAATACGTTCATTTAGCATGTAGCTTTTGAAACAAGATGGATTGTTCTTTCATTTCTGGGCTATTGTGCAAAATAGTTTTATTCAAATAAGGAGAGTTACTTCTTAACTTTATACTTGGGAATCTATTGGAATACCCAAACTGCTCCCACGGTGATGCTGTTAGAAAACTGACAATTTTGAAAAATCCATCAGAAAAAGTTGATCACTGACAAAAACAGATTTTATTTTTTTTTTTAACTTTTCCTCAATCATAAATGACTGCTGTCAGAAAGGGAAGCTTTCAGAACAATGGAGAGTTTGTGGATGAGTAAGAAGAGTGTGCGATTTCCCACAAGCCCCACTCAGTTTTGAAAACGTCAACATGCCTGATGCTATTAACAGCTGTTCAACTCCCCAAATGTTTGATTTTTTTTTTTTTACTTTCAACCGCAGATCAGTTAGGCACAGTACAGTTTGGTCTTCTTGAACCCCTGCAACTTCTTCTTGACCTCCATTTAGCCACTCCCTAACGTAAGGGTCAGGTCAATTGCTGCCAGTCATCAGAAATATCATTCATCATTATCTCAAACCCAACCAAGAGCAGATGATACACAGCAGCGTGAACCAAAAAAAAAAAAAAATTAAGTACCATCTTTTAATATGTAAATCAGCCTTTAAGCATCTTTAAGCATCTGTAGAAACGTTGTGCCAATCGAGCTCATTAAAAGTTGTCATTTCATTTATTTCAATTGAGTCTGTGCTGTTTTGCAGACAAACTGTCCTGTTTGTCATTGCTAAACATCATCACACTCTTCTTTCTCATCAACTTATAACTGTTTTATCAGGCAGATGCAGATGGTGACGAGTTATCAGATGTTATTTATTGTAAATTAGTGGCAAATTTATGATGATATAAGATTTTTTTCCCAAAGACTGTTCCATATGTTCAGTCTTAATAATGACATCTTCACTTTTATTGCTAAAATTGTCATTAATAGATTTTTACAAAAAAGGAAATTCCTGCTAGAGTTTGCTGTTGATATCTCCAGCTATGAGGTTGTGTATAATTTAAATGGCTGCCATTAAAGATTTATAATCCATTTATTTTTACACAAAACAGAAATGTTTATCACTAATGTGGTATATTAAATTAATTAAATTGAATTTTCGAATACAAAACTGACTTACAAGTTCAGATCATGCTTATTTAACAGTAAGACTTACAATGATCAGTGCACTGTCATGTGCACCAGTGAGTCAAAACACACCCAAATACCACTTGTTAATATTTGCATGTGGACAAAGGTGCATGTGGTTTCTTTACCGTGCAGGCCCGAGGAGGAAAGCTGTGGTGCCTGCAAAATGGGCAACTGCTTAATGACCTGGGACTGAACACTAAGCAAGAAGTGGGCCTTAGCCTTCATAGCTGATTGTTTGGAGCATTATCAATAGTGTAATTAGGTGTGTTAAAGGGGCCGTGCTGTGAGGGGAGGAGTGGGAATTTAAGACTGACTGCCGCATGTTTACGTGCCAACTGCTTTGAAAATACCCCTATACAAATGACTTTTAACAGCCGTGGTAGAGAGGCAACCGAAAACACACTACCGTACATGTGAAATGCTCTCTGAGCATGGGACTTTCTTTAGTAATGGAGCAACATGTCGTTCTTGATTTAATGGAGCAAAATGGTGTTGACTGTTAGCACCTGATCATGGATGATTGATTTAGAGGAGGTGTGTTTGTGTGTGTGTGTGTGTGTGTGTGCGTGCGTGCGTGCAGCATTTTAAGATTTGAGACAATGTGTCAGCGTGGATCACCCCTTCTTCACACACTCACTCACTCACTCACTCACTCTCTCTCTCTCTCACACACACACACACACACACACACACACACACACACACACACACACACAAGCAAAATAACACCCTGACCGGATATGAACATGATTCGGGGAGTCACCTGGGAGTGTCATTTCTTAGCATCTCCAGTGAGACTCGCCTCAGGTGATCCTTAAGCAATTATTCTGGGGAGACAACAGACAGGCCTGTCATATCCGTTCTCCTCTATGCAAGCGCACTCCAGCAAGACCAAATGCAGCCAATGGCATATATTTGCACGCCCACGTGTAGCAGGATTCCATGCCCAAAGGAGCATCTTTCTGTCACCTTCCTACTTAATATCCCACTTATACTTTCTTTGGACTTCACCTTGCTCATTCAGTTATGTTTATTGTTCCTCATCCCTCCCCAAATTCTGTCACTTTCTCTTATCCAAACAAACACACTCGAAATAGATTCTGAAAAATCACATGTCGTTGTGATATAGCCAAATAAATATATGATATAAATATAACTGTCTACCCCACATCTACAATGCAAGGCACCTCCCTGTGTCCAGTCAATGCACCGCCCCCACAGCAGTCGCTCACCTGGTCCACCTGTCCTGATCTACAAATGCAAACTATGGAGTTGTGAGAAGATGTGACAAATGCAGGCCAAAGCTGTTGCTGTGGTAACAGGGACGTCAACCAAACAACTGCTCAGAAGACTTGGTATGTACAAATATTAATGCACATAGAAAGTATTTTCTTTACAGTTTACCTGTTAGCCAAAAAGCTGGTGCTAATGATGTATTTGTTAACTTGGCTAATATACACTTCCTATCAAGAAACTACAGGGGTTAACAAGCTCTTAAAAAAAGTCAACTGGCCAATAAAATTAGATTTGGTGGTTAGAACAAACAACAGACAGGTAGATAAGTGAAGGGGTAGATACAGACAGAGATATAAAATACAAAAGAATGTTGGTAAGGTCTAAAACAGTTTGTCATCGAAGTAGAACAACTATGACAAGTTTAGTCACACCACAGAAATCTTGTCACTCCAAAGATTCAAAAATTCCCTTTTTTGGGGGGGAAGAAAAGTGTGGCAATACAAGAGTGGACGAACTATACACACACGCACGCAGGCAGGCACGTGCACGCGCGCGCGCGCGCGCGCACACACACACACACACACACACACACACACACACACACACACACACACACACACACACACACACACACACACACACACACATACACACAAAGAAAACCCCACTGTTTGTACTTCCACCTTCTTCCCACTACTTTCCTTAAGAAAAAACATAGGAAGGTGATGCCTGGCTGATACAAGTGATGCTGCCCTGAATTTCAAAAGCTAATATAAAAATGTATCCAAGTCCTCAGATCACCTGTGTCACATTTTGCGTTCAAAGATTTTTTTATTTTTGAAAAAAAAAAAAAAAAAAAAAGGATGTGGATGTAATAAAAGAAGAAAATGGGCAGAAAAAGCACTGAGCCTCGAGACAACTGTCTGCTACCTTTAATTCAAGCCTTTATCATTTTTGGTGCTTGGTTGCTCCCGCTTTGTGTTCCTTGAATATATTTATTTTATTTCCCAATTACTTGAGTGCACAAAAGCTCTTGCCCACTTGGAGTGTAATAAATTATTGTCTCTTAATAAGGCAGCTGGGTGATAAAAGCATTTCTAACTTTGTTTCAACCAGACTGAGGATTTTTCCTCTTTGACTGAGCGGTGCAAACTAATTGGATTCTGGTCTTATGGTTGGAATGATATTGCCACACTGTCAAAAGGGGAAAAAAAAGTTGACTTGGTGGCTGAGATAGTGGGGGGGGGGGGGGGGGGGGT